>ML794936.1:93425-110362 GCA_009831015.1 Picea engelmannii
ATACCTCCCGAAGCTACCATAATATTAACAGATGGTGCTTGTGATTTGATCATGAGATAGCCTGTGTGGCTATGATGATGCTACCGGTTGAATGGTATGTTTGTGCTCAAGACCATTACCTTTAAATACCTCCCTAGCTATGAGGGACTGTTGATATTATGGTAGCTGCGGGAGGTATTTAACCTCCACGTGTAACCCTGACAAGAATATAATATTTTGGGAAGCAAGAAGAAACCCTAAAGCATTGAACATAACCCTAGAAGATAAGTCTGCTAAAGAAAATAATTAATATTGAGTTTTTAGCCTCCAGAAAGAGAAGTCGGCCCAGACAGCTAAGGAAGTGCAGTATAAATACAGGATGCTAGAGCTCATTTGGATACACACAACTCGCAACTACAGAAATTTAGTGAGTGCGCAAGTCTAGAGAGTAGCTGCAGCTGCAGCTACTGCAACTAGTATTTTCGGTTTTAGGCTTGGACATTCTCTTGGTTATGGTTTGGAATTTCTGCTTGGTACGCTAACTTTGGAGAGTGGTACACTACCTTGATTGGCTTTTGTACCTAGGGTTTGCTTCTGGAATTATTCTCTCTGTCAAGGTTAGGGTGCTCGGGGGTGGCTTCGGCCTATGGTTGGGTGACAATATTGCTATATTGTCTATGGTTAAACGAGCACACCTATTATTTCTAACAGTTAGGAGGATTGGAGTGCAACTGTGGTAGAAGACCCCGTATGGGAGATAAAGATACTTCCTGGTGATGGAGGATGGAATGCCTCCCTCGCTAAGAGAGTGTTGATGCTTTTGTAGCATCGAGAGACATTCCCACAAGAGGCCAAGGTGTCAGGCATGTGGGAGTATTCGTTGGCACTAGATTACACTTTTATTTAAGTGAAAACGGTCTTGGAATGAGGCTAGGGCCTCATGGGCAAGTGGATGGGCTTTGTGGGATTGTATTGGGTTTTCACACTCACACAGACGAATAAGATATTCTAATTAATTGTTGAGTTTAGAAGGGGTTCCTAAACTCACTCATAAGACTCCTATAAAAGGAGAGGAGAGATTGTGACAAATTCATTGTGTCATGATGGAGTTAGCATAAGTGAGAGTGCACTTGTGCTAGGAACTTGGAAATTTCAGCAAGGGAAATTCTTCAATTGTGGAAAATCTGGCCTAGGGTTTCAAGGAGGATTTTTTGTTTCTGGTTCAGCCAAGGAAAGCTTCTTTTCCAGCCAAGAGAGGGCACACGTGTAAGGAAGAGGAAGAGAAGCAGCCACACATGTGAGGAAGGTACAACCACACGTGCAAGGAAGGTACAACTTCACGTGTGGAGTAGGCCGCTCGTGTAAACAGGCCGTATAGTTCGCACTTGTGAGCAGAACTTTATGGATAGGCCGTACAGTCACACGTGTGACAGACCGCACATGTGAGAGGGTTTCTGCAGGCCACACGTGCGAATTTCAGGTAGGGCAACAGGTCCATACAGCTGATGTCAGCAAGCCTTATTGGTGGCAGCTGCAGCAGATTTGTGGGCAAAAAATTTCTGGGTATGTTGCTGAAGTTTGGTTTGCTGTTTTTGGTTTTCAGAGGACAAGGTTGTCCTCAGTTTTTGGTGAATTTGTATCAGAAAAGAGGGCTGGTTTTTCCCTCAGAAAAATTCTAAATTTGACATTTACAAAATAATTTTTTTGTGTCTCATGTGTATTGATGGTTCATCTCTAATCTTGATTGTTTCCGTTGCTATAATTTTCAGTCAATAATTTCAGTGTAAAATTGTTCAGTGATAACAACTAGGGTTTACTGTTTGATCACTAGGAAGTAATTTTCAGATCTGAAATTACTCACATAAGGTTGCATGTGAAAATTGATAGTTAGTGTTCCATCTCTTCAAAACATTAAGGGGTAGAAATGGTGTTTTTGGAGCTATTGCATGAATTTTATCTCTTGTAATCCATGGCATGATTTCTAATAACATTCTATTCACTATGCTTTTCTTGCCAAAAGGTGAAACTTGAAAGAGGTTTATCTATCATGTATATTCTAATATTCCCTAATTTTGTTACATCTTGGTTTTGTAGGTAATTGAGGTTAGTGAAGAGGAGAACATGTTGATTTTCTCCGAGAAGCAGGCAATGTGGGAAAAGTTTTCTATCAATGAAGGAGATGTATTTGAAGGGAGGGTCAGCTCAGTCACTAAGTTTGGTGCCTTTGTAAATTTGCGCTTTCCTGATGGTTAGTTGTCTTGATGTGGAATTTGAAGATGAATCTACCATAATTTGTTGGCTTTTTCAAATATTTTCTTCCTTGATTCTTTGCTTCGAGTTAACATGATGAAAACCAATAGTGTCATAATTTCCTAAAATTTAGTTAATGTTATGTGTGTAATGTTTCTTTATGGATATGCTCAATCAAATGGTGAATGATAAATCTGTTAGTAGAGGCCAAGCCTTTGATTAAATAGCATCATGTATTTACATGTTTTTCTTATCAATTGAAATAGGATTCAGTGAAGGTGATAGTGATTTTTCTCTTGTACTAATGTTGGTAGGTGGTTACTACGTTGATGGATTGGTTCATATATCTGAGGTTTCATGGGATTTGGTTCGTGATGTACGAGATATATTAAAGAAAGGTGATGATGTTCGAGTTAAAGTTATACAAATTGATGTGTGAGTTATACCTCTATGATTGCTATCATTCAACAATCTTGTATAAGTCACATAGAATCGTTCTGTTCTTCATTTATTTTCCATATTGAACTTAAACTTTATTAAGGATAACTAATAAATAGAAAATACTTATTGCTAGGGGTAAACTTGTAAAGCTAGTGCTAGTAAGCTACAAGGTAAAATGGTAGAGATGATTGTTCCCTTATGCTATAAATCAAAACATTACAATAGCTATTACCAAAGATGGACCATAGATCTTTTCGCTGGCTACTTGCAGAAGGGCTAAATGATATGCATTATGATATTAGTTTTGCTCTTTCCGTCCACAAACCTTTCTTAGAAATGTTATCAATACTTGTACAAATTATGAAGTTACCTGAAAAATTTATCCTCCAATAATAAAATCCTCAAGAGAAATGATATTTTATGAAGGATGTTTTTGCTTCTCATATTCTTAATTGTCCTCCATGAGGTCAATTAAGCACATCCCCTATTCTAATAAGGCATTGGAAATCAAGAAGTATTAGTGCTAAATCCATTGAAGAAACCTAAGAAGAAATTCTTTTTCTTTAAGAAGAAAATGACTTTCTATGTTCCTTGGATTCTTCTATTGAATTTTGAAGTAAGTTTGGATAGTTTTTATCAGGGGTTCATGCTTTTAAATTCTTGTCATTTATCCATGCATCATCACATTTGAAGATAATTTTACTGTAGGCAATATTCTTCTCATTGAAGCACACTTTATAGTTCCTTTGCTCCGTGATGCTAGTCTCAAGTTCTTGTAACTTCAACCAGAAGAAACTCAGGTTATTCTTTCTTCTTGCAATACCTTTTGTGATTAGGCTTGAAAGTTGGGACCAATAGTATGGGTTCATGAAGCCCATGAGAATGTTCACCACACTGTTTTTGATTTTATAGAAGTTAAAAATGTTTTGATCAATTGAATTACTTAGTCAGATCTGAACCTGACAACTTCCCCTAGGTGAAGTGGCACAATTTCTCCATTAAAAGTAGCTCAACAACGCCTTTTGCATATGAAGGACATATTTGCAATCTTATAATATCCAGTATGCCCCTTCCTGCATGTATAATCATCCACTTGTCCCTAAAATTGGTCTCCCTTCTAGTGTAGGGGTCGATGAATAGTGGATGGTTTTCTGCCAGTCCTAGAATCTTAAGGCTACCTTGTAATCCCATAGAAACTTCTTACTATTTTGTCTTATGATAGTGCATGCAATTGTCATCTATAAAACATGTATGATGAAACTTGTCCTTGACGTCTAGACTATTATTAAGGACCAACCATCTGAGAAATCTAGCTTAAAGGATGCATATGCTTTCCAAATGCCTCAAGATCTCTGAATCCATCTTGCTTCATGATCTTGAATCACCATCTTCCCTTGTGTCTATTTGCTAGTGGAAAACTCTAGTGGTCCTAGCATAAAGCTCTTTGTTCTTATAGTCAAAGAAGGATTTACGATAGGAGAATTTCCAATCACTCCTAATGGAGCCTTGCATATCCAAACTTATTTTGCACAAGTTGGTTTCAAACTTTCTAGTATGATTTTTTTTAAACCAATGAAAGCTCGTTTGTCTTCACATGTAGCCTTTGGGCATGCCTAACCAGTCTCCATTGAATCTAGCTGCGTAAGCCCTCAATCCACAAGTCTCCCCGATGTATGAAAGCCTTTTAGGCTAATCTCTTTCTTGAGGAAACAGGGGTTATGTAATAAACATAAATTATATAAATAATGATAATAATATAACCACTAAGGGTCATAACCCTTCATCATAACCTTTCACCTCGTGACCCGTCAATGTGTATATATACCGTCACATATGTCATTGTATATCAATCTATCCTATTCATTATAAAATTATATATTATTTACATCCTATATGAATTTCAGTTGTCTATTCTTCTTATGTTGGATATTCCTTAGTAAATGGACTTTGTTCATTTTATTGGTATCAGAGCCACATTCTGATTCTGGCCTTTGGCCACATTTTTTTCAGACCCTGTCTGATCTGGCTCTTAGTCACACATTTACCAAATTTATTGGAGTTTCTCTGATTTTCTGGGTCTTTGATCACAACAGGCCCTTGGCCATTTTCAGTTCAGAAAACTCCAATGAAGAGGAAAAAAAAATTCAGTCTGCTGCAAATTCAAGAAACCCGTAAAGTTATTAAAATAATCATCAAGGAAGAATCATGTGCTGCTATGGGGAAAATAATAAAGTATGGAACAGAATTAGCAGGTTAAGCTAGTTTGACAGCAGCTACCAATCGAGCTGCCTAAACATTATAACCGCCAACAAATAGACTTAGCAATTGCAAATCAAAGACAAAATTCAGTAAAGAGCCATTCGCTCAACCAAAGTCTGCATTGAATTTGACAAAGGAATAATACCTGTTGCTGAGTCGCAGCAGCCAGACTCTGTGGCAGTTCGAAATAATCTCCATCACTGAGTTGCATCAGCCAAACTCTGTTGCATTTCAGAATAATACCTTTTGCTGGGTTGTTGAATTGGACATCAGGTCTAGAACAGCGGGTGACAGAATTTGTGACATCTTTTTTTTTTTAAAATTTGTGGCTGCCATCGCACAGTGTTTGAACAGATTGCCATAAGTAACCGCTGTTAGAAAATAGTGTGTAAGTCAATCACTGTAAAGTTCTGCCCGGGGAGATATTGTGACGTCTGAAGGAATAATCACCGAAAGAAAAACAGATTCGTTCTATGTGTATTAGAGCTGCCATTCTAAGGTCAAAAGGCCCAAGGGTGGATTACCAAATCAATGTTTTAAGAGTCAGCGAATTACTCTTATCATATTGAAACATAGTGTTCAAGCTTTAGTGGAATCAAGAAGCCACAAATAAAAATTCATTTGAATTAAGATTGATAAATAGTGAGCAGTGAACTGTGAATTCCATATACAAGTCAAAATTTTCGACTAAATGTCCTTTTGGAGTAATTAAAAATCAGTGATGGAAAAGTGGCTAATTCAAGGAGAGAATACCCCAATTGTCACAGGAAAACCTCCTCTCCGTTCGGGCTGGTGCGTGCCAACCTTGGGGGGAGTCCCTAGGCACCTGGTTGCTGATTTTGGATATGATTTTCTGCAAAAAATACACAAAAACAACTGCAAATTTGTCTTGGACAGCGTGAAAACACCGCCCAAGA
Organism: Picea engelmannii; assembly: GCA_009831015.1. Taxonomy (NCBI): domain Eukaryota; kingdom Viridiplantae; phylum Streptophyta; class Pinopsida; order Pinales; family Pinaceae; genus Picea; species Picea engelmannii. The sequence goes on from ML794936.1 coordinate 99,272, forward strand.
TGTTGGAAAAAGATAGTATAGTTTCACTTGGAAGGACCCTGCAGTGTTAGTGTGAGAAAGACGAAAGAAATAGAAGAGAAAACCACTTAAAAGATAGAGAATTATCACAATAAATGTTTATGAACTACTAATTGAATGCATAAAGAGAACACAATACCGACAAGAGTGAAAGCTCAAAACTAAGCACAACACATCTTTATTAATGACCGTCAAAGGGCTGATTACACCACATCAACAAGCACACGAACTGGCACTATGATTAACTTCACACAAAGAAAGCGTAGCTAGTCTAAGAAGAATGAGAAAAGAGAGAGAATAATAAATGCCACTGCTGCAAAAATACGATCCTTAACAATGAGGAGAAGCCTCATTATATATATTATAGACCCATGAAGCACATAGGTATGGCAAAAATAGGAGGAAAAGATAAAACACATGAGGAAATAAATTTAGGCGTATGAATAATAATAGAGGGTGCATGAGAGAAGAGGCACATGCATTAATTAATTATTGAATGCGCTAGGAAATAGGGAGATGGAGGTCAACACATGGGAGGAGAAATAATGAGGGTGAGCACATGGAAAAGGGGAGATAAAGGATAAAAATAGGGAGGATACGTGAGATAAAAAGGAGGTATGCCCTACATTTTAGGAACTAAGGTGCATGAATTAGGGAATTAGGGAATTAGGAAGTGGAGTGGAATAAATAAATAAAGAGTGCGCATGGGAAAATAAAGGAGACGCACCCTAAATTTAGGAATCAAGGCGCATTTAATGATGGAAAGTACATGTGCTAAAGGGAAGAGATAAATGGATGCATGAGAGAGAGATTAAATGCAGAAAGGGTGCACGTGTGAGCTAAGAGGGAGAGATGGAAAGTGAATTAATGGAAAAAATGAGAGATAATTAAAGAAAGGGTGCACATGAGTAAAGGAAATCACAAACACACATGGGAAATAGAGAAATATGGATAATGCGCATTGACTAGGGAGAAGTGAGGTAAAAATAGGGAATTAATATAAGTAAATGGGAGTAATGTGCTTGGAATAGGAAAAAGTAGGAAAAATAATTAATGCCCTAGAAAATAGGGAAAAAGGGAGGGGCATTAATGCTAAAAAATAGGGACAAGGGAGGCTCATTAAGACAATGAGTTAGAAAATAGGGAGAGAGGAGTTAGGCTAAGAAAGAGGGAGAGAAAAAGGTGGGGGCTAGAAAATGCGAAAAATGGAGGCACATTTCAGACAATGAACTAGAAAATAGGGAGAGAAAAAGGTGGAGGCTGGAAAATAGGAAAAATGGAGGCTCATTTAGGACAATGCGCTAGAAATAGGGAAAATGGAGGCCCATTAATGCTAGAAAATAAGGAAAAGGAGGTGTATTAAATGAGACTTAGGGAATATGGTATGATGGAAAAGGAATGCACCCTAATTAATAGGGATAAAACACATTAATGAGGATTATTAACTTTTTAATGGGACTTTAATGCACGGAAAACGGTATTTATGGCGGGTGAAGGGAAATTAGTGACTTAAGCCTTAATTAGCTCAATCACGTCTGTTGCCGTCCTAATACACACCTGGGTTAATGTGGAAGAAACCTTCAATCCACTTGGTGTGTCCTTGGGGGCAAGTCTCGAGTCAAGGTGCTGTCACCTGATCCTCAACTCCTCCGTCTAGGCCAACTTCTAGCGAAGCCAAGGGGGGTAGTCCCTATAAAAATAAAACCAAGGCTTTTCTAAACTAGGAAAGAAAAACACTTTAATCTAGGAGTTTATTGCTGAAAATAAAATTCGATCATTCACCACTTAGCATTTATCATCATAAAGAACACTTTGCTCATGAAACATTTATACATCAAAAGGATACAACATCTGCAATATTCAAGAGCATAAAAGAAGATTAGATAACATGCATAAGTGTAACTGCTCAGATAAGATAGATTCAAAATATTTTAATCAGTTCCTTAAAAGCAGTCGTGGGCAATGTAGATCGAAGATTTTATTAAGGTAAATTTTGTAATTAATTAATGAAGAGTGTTTGGACCCCTTATGTATTATTCACCAATCTAAAACTTGCCAACTGGGTGTGCCGCAGGTCCAACGAGGCGAGTTACCCCTTGACTCGACACACTCCACCCAGGGCAGAGGTCTTAGACGAATAATACCACTCAGAGATTGTCCTAATTATACTAGCAAGGTTCAATTACTTGATAAAAATGAAAAAGATGGATCACACACCCTGCTTTGTAATTGAGGCACTTGCACAAACACTTGAAAAAAAGAAATTGCAACAATTAAATGATGTACCCTGCTTTGTATTTGAGAGAAATTAACAAGATACTGCTTGAAGATTTAAATGTTGTTGCAAAATTGATGGAAGGAAATAAAATACTTAAAACCAACTAACTAAGTATGCATGAAAATTTGAGAATTAGTTAACATGCATAGAAATTAGAGTGTTGTAGTGTGTTTGATATATTTGACTTGTGTATTTGATTGTTAGATCTTAAGCATGCACAACTCAAAAGGGACAAAGCAAACCCACAACACAAATCCCCCTAAGGGGATGAAGAAACTGGGCACAAAGGGCCCGCTTTAATTTACATTATTACAATGGAGAACAAGAGTTCTCTTTGAGCTTTTAGATCTCTTAGAAGAAGAGGGATCCTTATTAATGGATCGTTAAGAGGAGTACAAGAAGAGAAGATAGAAAAGAGAAACTTCTTTTTGACGAAGTCACAACCCCCTAGGGTGCCCCGGAAGCCTTGATTTTGCCTAAAACAGGCAGAGTCTCCTCTTGAATCTGTAATTGCTGCAAGAAAACAACAAACAAATGAAGTTAGAAATGATGGAAAGAAGTTTTAAACAACTAAAAATTTTTACCAAATTTTCTGAAAAAAATTCTAAGGCAAAAAGGTAAATTTTTAGGGCTTTTTGAGGCTTTAAACAAACCTAACTTAGGCTCTGTTTAGTGACTTCTGTTCGCTGTTTTAGGACAACAAACAATAAACCTCTAAACAGCTTGATAAAGAAGTTAAAACTAAGCATAAACTTTGATATAAACTATAGATGAAAAGACCAAGAAAATGCCTAAAATTGCCTAAATCTATTCTTTAGAAATTTGACAAAATTGCAATTAGATCTAGGAAACAAATGCATGTAGCCTTTAGATGTTGAAAATAAACTTTAAAGCTATTCTAAACAGCATGCAACCAAGAAAGAAAAGAAGGGGAAATAATTTGATTGAGATTTTGAATTTCCGCTTGAGCTTGAGAAATTTGAGCTATGGGGTTCTCCTTGATGTGAAGAAGAGGGTGAATGCCTTCCTTAAGAATCTTCTTGGACAGAAAATAGGAAGCGATCGAGCTCATTTGCCTCTCCAAGAGAATGATATTACATGCAACACTGATACCTGCAAGTTCCTGCACTTGGTGTTTCTCTACACAAAAGGCTTCAAGAGCACATTAGTTTAAGCAAAAACACACATGCAATGAAATGTTTGAGTATAGATCAACAAGTAAATTGAATAATAAACAAATTAAACAACTTACTCCATCTAGATAACAATATCCCTATGATTAGCCAAATAACAAAGATACTATGCATAAAATCAGTATAACATCTCCTCATGTATCCAACATTCATCCACACATTTGAGTCCACACACCAAAGCTAGCTCCAAAGTCTTTATTATTTTAGAAGATGTTACAACATTACAATGCTTGCTTGCCCAAGATTCCACTAACTAAAGGAGAGGTCGACCCTTTCTTAAATAGGAATGGGAGGTGACAATCCCTAAGTAATGCATGCGCTAGGGTTAGGTTTAGGGTTTAGGTAATGCGTGAGGATATGAGGGAGTTATGTGGGAGTGAAGAGGAGATGCGTGGGAGTGAAGGGGAGTGTAGTGGAGAGGAGTTAGGTAAAGGGGAGAGGGAGTGGAGTGAAAGGGGAGTGGAGGCGAGTGAAGGGAAGTGAGAGTGGGAGTAAGGCGGAGTGATGGGTTAGTTAAGTGAAGCGTGGGTCCCTTAATAGATGCGCTAGGGTTTGGGAATGTGCCACTTAGGAGAGGGAGTCAAGTTCCCTCATTGGGATCTCCTCCCACTTCATGTCATCTCAATCAAGTTGACTTCTCCCTTAGCTAACTCGCCTTTAGGCCTTAGTCAACTGGGGACATGAAAAAACATGTCTCAATCATGTTCCCCAGTTCTCCTTAATTTTAGGAGATTAATTAAACTACCTCTTTTCCATAAATTTCGAGTAAAATTGATTTTTTAGTGATAATAATCACTTTTTAGTCTCGAAAGATGGGAAATGGGGGTTTACATGATACTCTGGACTAGAAAACGACTGTAAATATGACATCTGACAACATTTGATGCCATATTTTTTACATTTATTGACTGGGAATTAATAAATTCCATTTTTGTGGGAATTTAATTAATTCACTGAAAACTTAAAAAAAATCTATCAAACCTAGCCGCAATTTCCAAATGACTCAGACACTATGTCCTAGTATGATCTTATATACATTCTAACACTAGACATTGTTGCCAGCACATACTCCGGCTTGGAGCTAAGTCTTTTGAGTGAAAAAACTTAGAAATTATTTAATCGCTCACTAAGGCAAGTAGAAAAAATAATTAACAAGTAGAAAAAAAACACTCCAAAGTATGTGCTCACTCCTGGTCTTACGTGGCCAATAGCCTTTTACAAAATCTCATACTTAGGACATTTATTACAATGATGGAAATGCGAAAAAAATGGGTCTTTTACAAGACCGGCTGAACTCTAAATTCTGCAAATATGAGTACTGATTGCTCATTCTCTGGCGGCTCTTCAGGAAATCCATCTTGTGCAAATTGGTGGATAACAACGTCGATGAGACTTGCCACCTCATCAACACACCCTCCTTTTATTAATTAATTCACATTTAATTGCTTTAACCTTGGAAAGTGCGACTCTCATTAAATGATGCCAAGTAGATGCCACATGTCACACTGTATCACTGCCACTTTTCGGAATTTGACCTTGTCACTTGTCACCTTTGGAGGCGACCACCCCTGCTATAAATAGAAACTGCTAAAAATAGGGTTCGACTCCTAAAAAAAGGAAACTGTCAAAAACGTCCAGGATGACTAGGAGAACATTGCCATGTGTCAGATGTCTAAAAATAGACACCTCTAAAAATAGAATCTCGTTGCATGTCAATGATATCATACTCATCGGATTTGATTTTACGTGAGGATTCCAAATATGTGATCAGAATTGTCATACGAGCCCCGGTGCTCCACCTGCTAAAAATAGAAAATGATGACAAGTCATCTTGGAAAAGGTCCAAAAGACTCAAAATGTCTCAAAGATCAATATTGCACATTCAGAATGCTGATCTAAGGCCTGGAGCTCAACCTGCTAAAAATAGAAATTACCTGCATGATCCCCGGAAAAAGTGTCCTTGGGCTCAGTATCATGCAAGGACCACCCCTATATGCTCAAAACTGTCAAATGAGTCTCTGGTCACTGTCTCCTAAAAAGGAGGGTCACCTGCTATATATAGAAATCTCTCTCAAATCCATATGAAACTATGCTAGCTCTAATTCTGAAGCAAAACCAACCACATACCAGTCCTGTACCTGTCTCTGATGGGAATCAACTTCTAGCTCACACAAGTGCTAAAAGTTTGGGAAAATCTCTTAATGCCAGCCCAAGTAGTGTATGCTGGCTCTTAACCCTCAGGATTTTCAAGGGTGAAAATCCAGGGGTTAACACCCACTCTACTGCTTCCCAAAAAGATATCACTGAATTCAAGATAAATCTCAGAATCTGTTCTGCACAAAACCTGTTTGTTTCTGTTTGACAACTCACATAGCAGCTTTACTAACCTAATATATGTAAAGCAACAACTTTGGTCAATTTTTTTTATGAAACATTGAGCAGAGAAATGGGTCTCCAACCCCCAATTGTATCTTTTTTCCTTGGAAAAAATTGCATTTTTTTATTATACTTAAACAAATACACTCATCAGATGCTTGGGTAGCATTCAGCATAAAAATCCTTTTCTGTAGCAAAAGCTAGCCTGCCCCGAGAAGCACAAAAGCTTTCCATTTTACAAAAATATTACATCTAGAGAGATGTCCTTTTGCATCAAAAGTTGGCTTTTTCCAGTCATACTTTCTATCATAAACTCATATACTAATAAAAAGAAAAAGATATCATCTACAGTTTAAGCCTCCGAGTGTATCTCTAGCTGAATTCTTTGGAATACGTTTGATTAGACCCTGATTTAAGAAATCGGTGAGGTGACCTGAGGAGAGTGCTTCCTTGGCCGTTTGAAAGTGGTTGTCTCCAACCATGTTCCAATGATTTAAAGAATGCACATGGTAGACCCTCTAGTCTGGGGGACTTGCCATTGTTCATGTGCTTGAGCGCTGTGAAAAACTCTTCCTTGGAGAAGTTACTATCTAATATGTCCCTATCCAAAGGGGAAACCTTAGGGGGAATGACCTCGTAACATTGATGCCTAGCTTAGACCATGCTATCTGTCAAAGCATATGGAGATAATATATTCTGAAAATGTAGCCTGAACATGTTTTTGATCTGAGAAGGGTCCTCCTCCAAAGAGCCATCTGGCCTGCAGAAGTCAATAACACCATCCTCTTCATATTTACTTGGACTGTATTGTAAGTTGTAACAAGTATGTTGAACCTGTGTTTGGTTTGGATGTATGAAAGAATTTCATTGTCATGCATGTTATTTTAGTTGACAAACTTATATAGAGACAATGCTTATAAACTATTTCAGTTCTACTAAAAAACTCAATGAATGTTGATATGAAATTCATGAAATCTTCAATGTAATTTTTAATCTGTAGCATCCAACGCAGTTTTCCTTATGAATGCAGAGAAAAATCAAGGCTGGCATTCTCAATCAAACAGTTGCAGGCAGATCCTCTGTTTGAGACGCTGGATACGTTGATGCCACAAGTAAGGATTGTAGATCTTGTTATTATACTTATTATCTAACATACATAAGTACACCTATTATAATAATATTAATAATAAATAACCAAGGGTCACTTGTCCAAAGTGCATGCCATTCCAGAATGTGACCATTCCATGTATATTTTTACACAACGTCACATGCTAATGTTATCATCTATCATATAATATATTCAATACATTTAATCCATATGGGTTATTTTATGTTATTCTTTTTATTTTGGATATTCAGTAAATGAACCAGTTGGTTTCATATATGTTGTTACAAAAAAACATAAGAGATTGATTTATGTGAATCCTTTCAACTTTAGGTCAAAGAATATTATTTTTTTTTACTACTGATGTTTCATTTTTTCAACAGGAAGACACATTGAACTTGGGTACATCAACTGCTGATGGTGTAGTGCCTAGTGAACCTCTTCCAGATTTAGAGCAAATATGCAAGGAACTGCTTCAGGAAGAGGGGTAATCACAAATCAACTCAGCTTCTTAAGCAAGTATATACCAAATATGGGGAAGAATTCTTGTTGGAACCTGGAGGTTATGTTTTTAGAAAATAAAATCTGGAATCTGAAAATTTGGTTCATTAACATATGGAATCCAAAAAATGTTTCTTATCCCTCAACATACAAGAATACAAATAATTTTGAGAAGTTTCAACAGTAAGTGAAATATTCGATTTATCTGGCTTTGTTAAACTGCTCCAATCAGAGACATATGGGGATTAGAAATTCATCATTAGTTTTTCACATAATGTCACTAACATAGCAAAATGCTTGTGCTCTGAATCAATCAAAAGTTTGTACTTGTCTTATTTACCTTTTTTATTTTTCTTAATTCTTTATTGGTCTCCTTATGACAGAAAACAGTTCCAAAATACATTCTCTGTTTTATATTGATAATTAAAGTTGAAAAAGGATATTGATCCTCATTTACTTGTATATCAAGATTCAAGACTACATTCTCTCCTTTTTTAATGTTGAACAAGCATACTGTAGGATATTAATCCCAATGTTTTTAAATTGGTCTGAGTCAAATCAACTCGGTCAACTAGGCCGAGTTGATTGCTGACCGATTTGACTCGGCTATTTAATTGGTTCGGTGGCCGGTTTGGTACCGAACCGGCCGAGTCAAAGAATGACTCGGCTGATTTGGTACTAAACCAACCCCACTCGGCCGAGTAGGTACAGGACCCCACTCGCATGGATTCTGGGTTAAAAAAATCAATACGTGTTAATAGAAAAACAAAAAACCTAATATCTAAACCCTATCATATTGCTATAAAGACGCACCGCCCTATACTTGCCTTACACCTCTCTCATTCAGCATTTGTGAGCATTGTGAGCATTTGAATATTGGTGTTTTGGAGGAGCCGCCAGTGTTGAAGACTGTACAGTGTATTTTGTAGCTCCTGCTGATGATCCCATTTCTAGCAGTGGTGATGAGTTTGATGATTGATTATGTTGATCAATGATATGTAGTAGACCAGTAGCTTGTACTTGTAGCATGTTTTATGGACTTTAGAGGCCATTTAGAGCCTCACTGATTATGTATTTTGTTGCTGCTATGTATTGCACTCAGTGTCATTTTGATAAATACACCCTTACATGGCATATAGATGAACAAACTTTGCATATTTTGTCTCTAATGGCTTGGAATCTTTAAAATAATTTTTTTCATTAAAATTTAATTATTTAATGTATTTTTTAGTGAACCGAGTCATTGAAATCAGATCGGTCCGAGTCAATCCGAGTCTGAGTCGAAGTCCGAATTGATAGGTGACCGAGTCAAAGTCCGAGTTTAAAAAATTGGTCACATCAAATGATTATACAACATGGCAGATAATAAGCTAGTGCTCGACTGCTTTTGAGTTAAGCTGCTTTCTCATCATGTTAGGTATTCATGATATGATTTTTATTGGCATTAGGTTGGAATTATTATAGTGTTTTAATTAAATATTTTAGACTACGCATGGTGAGGGAAGGGTTTAGATATTCTGAAATTATTTCTCACAAAGTACTACTATGCTTACCCAATTGCAGAATAACTGATGTTAAAATTGGAAGACAAGTGCTTGAAAAGCGTGTTGTTTCCCAAGACTTGGAGCTTTGGCTTTCAAATGTAAGTTGCATTATTAGCAAGGGGTTTACCTGAAGTTGTTTATATTGGGTGATTTTATTAATCGAACATGGTATCCAGAAACAGGAGGCATTGAAATATGTCTGTCCTTCCATTCCATTCTATTTGTTTCTCATAATGTATAACATGTTTTGCAGATGCCAGTTGAGGGTGGCAAATTCACTCTTCTTGCTCGTGCTGGCAGACAGGTATCTTGTTTATATTTATTATAGTTTTTGAAGAAACAACTTAAATGTTTTTTGATGTACATATTGTGTAAAAGCAATAACAGGTGTATAAAGTATTGAACTGGACAAGTACTCTTAAGGGAAACTAACAGTTAGAATCCCGGTCCTTGCAAATAGGTACAAGAAGTATACTTGGAAACTTCCCTTGAGAGGGTGGGGATCAAGCAAGCAGTGCAAAGGGTAATGGGAAGAGTTCTATAAATGCTTGCAGTAGCTGCTCTTAGACCAAATGCTTTCTGTGGGTGAATATCCCAAGGTGGAAATTTGCTGTCAAGTTATTTCTTCTGGAAAGTCTTTATCATTTCCATTAAATGCCTTATTGGTATTCTGCAGTGGAAAGGACCTTACCTATGCTATGAATGCAACATAATCATGCCTTGGGATTTAAGAATAAAATTGGCTTATCAGCACACAATTGATTAGATATCAACACAAGAGATGAGCAGCGTGACAACTAAATAACCTCATTTTTTGACAATATGATAGCATGCCAACAATAATATTTCAAATTATGGCTTGAAATGTGTACTTCGCAAAACAATGTGAACTTGCTTTCTACAGACTTCTGTATCATGATCATAATCTGTGAGGGGCTATCCATTACTAGAAATTGATTCCTGTCCATAATTATCCTCCTAGAGAAGTCTAAGATAATATACAATGTTGGAATGCAGAGTTTATGTATGGTCTATTTCAGTAGATTGACAAAAACTGTAGTACAGACAGTTTCTCATGCACCTTAGAAGTCTTTAAAATTTAAACTAGAATCATGTCACAACAATAATCTGAGACAACACCAACTACCCATAAGAGGCATGTGTTTATCTATCAGCTTCTGAATTCGTGAAGCTATTTCATGAAAAGGGACTGTTTCTTTTATTTTCTTCATAATATAGGAGAGTATCTACTTTGATTTCTTGGTGAAGGTAAAGGATTGTTGTACATAGAGGGATCTATTTTCTAATGCTTGACATGTCATCTCTGTAACAACCTACGAACAGGCAGAGTATTTTATATAGTGGGAGTTGTTAAAATAATGTAACTGCAAAGTGTATTATTATTATTATTTGATATATTATTCATTGGATCAATCCCCATTGCGCATTGATCATGTCGGTTATTATAAAGGACCAAATCCCCTTTTGCGGATTGGTCAAAAGATAATTGTAATAAACATAATGAGAAGTTGGCCCCAGAATATATTAAAGAGGCCCTGAAATATAATAAAGGTGGTTATAACCACCCAGTTGGAGAAGTCGGCCCTGCCAGTGAAGAGACACTTCACACGTGCTAGTCTAATATAAATAAGGAGGCTAGCGCCTCACTTAGACACACAATTCACTTGCTCATTGAGAGACAAGTTTCATAACTGCAGTTAGAGAAGAAGGAGAGAGAGTGGCACATCTTTGGGAGAGGAACTTTTGTTTTAATTTGAGTTATCTCTTGGCATTGTATTGACTATCTATAATAAGGAAGTTTTGCTAGGTTTTCTTCCCCTAGAGGGTTTCCCAGGATAAACGCTGGGTCTCTTGTGATTGTGTATTTCTCAGTGATCTTGTATGATGCTATTGTTATCTATTGAAATGCAAAGAACTATAATAATGGCTTAAACATTAACATGGTATCAGAGCCAAGCTGAAGAAAACATCTTTCACAAGAGTGAAAAACGTCACTGTTGCCGTACATGCAAATTAAGGCTTTTTGATGGTGAAGCTTTTCATCCCTAAAACCAC
>ML794936.1:123995-135442 GCA_009831015.1 Picea engelmannii
TTGAATGAGTTACAAGTGTCACACATCCAAGAGAAATAGACAAAGTCAAAGAAAAATCACTTTTAGGGTTTTGGTAAGTTAGGGTTTTGGTAAATGAGTGAGGGTTGAGTGAAGAAATGGGGAAACCAAATTTTCATATGGTCAAACATTAAGTTAGCAAGGGGGGTGAAATTAGGGTTTAGGTGGTTTTTTTCACTTAAACTTTTTAATTCCCACATGTCAATTAGCTAGGGAACACCACTTTAAGTTGTTGGCTAAGCAAGGGGGGATATTTTAAGTGGAAAATTACTTTTCCAACTTAGGAAAAAGGTTAGGAAACCTTTCCCACTCTCTCTCAAACCATTTTGCTTCATTATTACAAAAAAATGACATTTTGACTTTGTCAATTAAGCATTTAAATTGTTGACTCTAGACTGACTTGGACTCCTCATGGACAAAGACCTATCAAAACTTGTCCAATTGAGTTGAAACTTTGTCCAAGGGTGTGGGGGGTCTCATTCCATTTCTTTTGAGTACTCATACCCCTATCAAAATTCCCAAGGACCTAGTGTTTACAATTTTTATCAAAAATTAATTAAAATTACCATTAACTAGGTAATTTAAAAAAATTAAAAAAAACTATCTAGACTCGACATAATTCCACAAGATTCTAGGAGATGTCTAGCATGGTTATTTACAATATTCCTAGACACTAGCAACCATAGGGATTGACCATTAGAACACCTTTCACCACTTTGGAGAATTATTGTGGGAGTGAAAAACTCAAGAGAAATTAATAAGGTTGGTTAGGCCAAATTAATAACCCGAAGAAAAAAAAACACTTGATGAAAGGGACTCCTTTAATGATAAAGACCTAAGAAACCAACCTAAACTATGATCCATGCAGACCCATTACATTATTATCCCACGCAGAGGAGCAGAAATTCCAATTACAAAAACATGTGCTGAGGCCAAAACTGCTTTGTAGAACCAGAAAGTCTTCAAACTAGTAGCACCATCTGATACATATCATCATGGCACATGGAGTTGACCCCCTAGTTTAAATAGGTGGTCAACATCCGGCTCCACATGGGGACATGTGTTTGATATTCACTTGGAAAGGAGAGCATACAAGTATCCAGAATCTACAAAACTTAGTGCTCACCAATACCCAATATAAATACATGTATAAAAAAATGAATAAATGAAATGCTATAGACAATAATCACATAATGAAATAACTATTGTACAACAATTACAAAATGAAACTATGATACAATGAATCATCTAAGTAACATAATTAAATAATGAAATGAAATAATATAAAACTTAAAATAAAGGAGAAGGGTAAGAGATACGTTACAAACATCCATGCAATGGATGGAATGAATCCACAAATGTCTGAAACATCCTTGTCCAAGATGACTCACAAAAGATCCCTTCCCAAGTTTTATCAACTTGGAATTTTTTGTGAGGAAGAATGATCCGGATTTTATGAGCATAACGAAATGACTACAGATTATTAATAGGTGCTTAACACAAAATAACAGAGATACAGTAAAACTGGTTTTCTATTCAATAACGAAATAAGATGAAACTGTAAAATGCAGCGGAAACAAGCTTGCTGGAATGGTGGCAGCTTATCTCTAAGAAGAGATGTGACGACTGCGCTCATTCGCAAGAAGATGATTACAATGAGGCTCTAAATTCATTTTTACAATAAGCAAGAATGCCCAAAACCCTAGACATCCAAAAACCTAACCCTAGGAGATGAAGCGCCAAAAGTAATGTGGGTCTCGTTTGGGTAAGTTAGTACATCAACTTCTCGGGGTCGTAATTTTTGCATACGATCTCCGTTTTAGGCGTATGATACCGTTGGAAAGGTATTGTCGAGGAGATTCATTTTGGGCGCAATATTGTAAACCCGTTTTCCCAAAAAACATCGTTTAGGGCCTCAAAACGACTCTGGAAGTGAAAACTGCTAAAAATAGTAAATTACCAAAATTGCTTGAAAACTATTTTGAGCTAGTTGGAAAAGGTGGGTGGCCACTGATATCCACCTGAGTCAATCCTCTCTCCTTAGGAAGCAATGGTCTCCATTGCGTTGAGGTCCCCCATCAGATGAGGAAATTTCTGCTGAATTTGGCCCCGGGTGAGCTACTTGCCTTGGTGCAGGAGTTGCCCTGCTTTGACGAATCGATAAAGATGGATCCTTTGTTGTTGAGTGCCCTTGATCTGTGTGTTCACAATCTGATCATTGAATGCATGTTGTATGCAGTTGGGGTTGAGCTCTGTTGGTGTCAGTTGTTCTGCTACTTCTGAGGTGTCCAATAATGGTGGGAAATAAGGGCGAAAGAGATCCACGTTGAACATTAGGTGCAAGGCAAGAAAATGATGAATGTTGAGATCAAAAGAATTATCCCCCACGACCTTGGTGATGGTGTACGACCCATAACGGAGTGGGCGAAGCTTCCAATGGGGTCCTGTAAGGTGTTCTTTCTGCAAGTGCAACCAAACTTTGTCGCCCACCTGAAACTTATGTGGCACCCGATGTTGATCATGGCGCTGTTTGTACTTGTCATTGGACTTATGTAGGATATCTTGAACTTGTTGGCGAATGTGTTGGATCCTCTCAATGAACTGGGTGGCTTTGTCAGCTTTAGTTGGAGTAGGAGATGAGTTGGTCGAGGTGACCACAAGGGGAAGTGCAACATCTATGGGACCCAATGGTTGGAATCCCAACCCCACCTGAAAGGGGATGTGTCTGGTTGAGGTATGCAGGGCTCGATTGTAGCTATGCTGGACATAGGGAAGGCTCTCATCCCATGTGCGAGGGTGCTTTGAATTATACATGTGAAGTATATGCACAATCATTCGATTTACGACCTTAGTTTGGCCATTTGTCTGGGGGTGGAAGGCCGTGGATTTGGTGATCTTGGTGTTCAACAGTGACCAGAGGCTCGACCAGAATGTGATGAGAAATTGACTGTCCCGATCTGAGACAATGGTTTGTGGGATTCCAAAATGTACCCAGAATCGTTCAAAGAAGAGCTTGGCAGTGACCTCTGCTGTGATGCTTTTCTTCCAGGCAACCAGAATCACCATCTTAGAAAAGCGACCAACCACCACAAAAACACAGTTATTTCTCCGCTTGGTGGACGGGAGACCCGACATGTAGTCCATTGATATGGATTCCCATGGCTTGTCAGGAGTAGGAAGAGGGGTGTACATGCCCTATTTCTTAGTGGTCGGTTTGGAAATAACGTAGGCAGTGCAGGACTTGATATAATTGATGACTTCTTGTCGAAGTTTCGGTTATTAGAAATGTTTCTGTAGCATTGCCACTATCTTTTCGACGTTGAAGTGTCCTGCCACCCGACTAGAGTGGGCTTCCCAGATCAGCTTCGCTCACTCGCTTGATGGAACACAGATATGGCCTAGACAACACAACAACCCATCTCGAAGATGGAAATTATTGACAACTGCCTTTGCACCCAACATTTGGTAGGTGGTGGCGAAGTCCGGGTTTGTCTCATAGATTTGGGGCCATCCAGAGGTCTCATGGACGTAAGAGTCTAGCACCGTGGTGAGTGCCATGACTGGTGGTCTTTTGAGGCAATCATCGACGCGATTGGTGCTTCCTATTTTATACTTGATGTTGAGGTGGAATTGTTGCAAGTATGTGGACCACTTTTGATGGCGGTCATTCTGCAATTTTCTTTGTGTCTGCATGAACTGTAGTGGCTTTTGATCAGTGTGGATGACTGTCTCCTTCCCAAGAATGTAATGTCTCCACTGGCGGCAGGCTTGCACAATGGAGTACATTTCTTTGTCGTAAGTAGGGTACTTACGGACAACATCTAATAGTGTCTCACTATGATAGGCCACGGGGTGGCCGTGCTGAGTGAGAACGACGCCCACAACATAGTCTGAAGCATCTGTCTCAATCTCAAAGGGCTATTGCAGGTTTGGTAGTGAAAGTACTGGGGATGAGCACAAGCGCTGCTTCAAATCATCAAACTCTTGTTGTTGGGACCAGCCCCATGCAAATTTCTCCTTACCACCACCCCTGACTATTTGGCTGAGGGCCCATGCAATATGGGAGAATCCCAACACGAACATGCGGTAGAAATTGGCAAGGCTGAAGAAGCTCCGAAGCTCAGTGAGTGTGGTTGGGGCTGGTGATGGTTTTTTCATTCTGAACTACTCTTCCCTACTGCCTGCATTGTTGACCCAGGGTTCATATCCTTTCAAGGTACCAACAAAACCTAAAACTATCGACTCTTCTTATAAACCAGAAGACAATGCATTACACAAAATGCATTGCGTAGTCTCACCCGAGATAGCTTTAAATGGGTGGCTGTAAGACTCAGGTGTTTACAGCCTAGGATTGAGTATGAGATAAGGGATCTACATTCTGAGCCATTAATTATGATTTGTATTACGAACTACTGTTATTATCTTTTATATTTAACCTCCGTGGTATTGTTTCGTTATATTCCGACAACAATTAACCAAGCAATATAATAACTCATTCATCCATTGCACACAACATTTAACTACTAAAAATATGAAAAAGATATGCATGCATTCATCACATTACACTGGTATTACCATGGTTCACCCTCTCCTGGGCTACGTCCACAAATATTTGGCTCTTGGCTCTCCTATTATGGTAGTTCTGCAATTCTCGTGCCGTGCAACTCTCCTCAAATGGGTAAGATCTATGTGAGTCGAACTAGTTCGCACCAGGCTCCATGGCCTGCGATCTAATCCTCAAGATATACCTTTTTTCTCCCTCTTTAGCTCAATTGCTTTACAAAAATAGTGCATCTATTCAGAACTACCGTATCAACTTCTACAAAAGTAGCAAACTCGAACCTAACTGAACCTCTCTATGATACTTACGTATCTATATTTATATCTATCGGGCTCTTCAGCCATTTACTTAAAAACCTTACAAAAACCCTGACCCTACTGTCGTTAGGTCTTCCTTCTCTGCATGCGTTCTTTTCTTCCTTCCAGTTGTTGCCTCCTTCTTGCATGCGCGTGTGATGTGCTTCCTACCAGTTGTCGCTTTCCTCTTGCACGCTTCCTTTCCCAAGATTTCTCTTCCAGCTGTCATTCTTCTTTGTGCATGCTTTCTTTACCACTACAGCCTGCTGCCAACAGGCCCCCAACACTGACATGTGACTCTTCTCGAGTCACCTAATCTTTTTGACTTGCCTTGATCTCCTCGGTGATAATCTGGAATTTTCCCCTTAGCTCTGCTGCTTTTGTCAGTGTCTACACAGTCTTCTCCTTAATGGTATCCACTATCTGTGTTCTATCTGCTTCTTCCTATGTGAGTACTTCTGCTACCCATTCCTGTAATGGTTCTATTTGAGCCCGACGCTCCTGTTTCTATGTTTGCGCATTGATAAGTTCTGCCTGCATCTTCTTCAGCTCTTGCGTCCCCTTGACGCGTTCTGGGATTGGTATGGTCTTTTGCCTCTGTTTAAGTTCTTGGATCGCTGCATTGATCCCTTCCTCTTCTTTGTCCCAACGTGGAACCTATGGATCCTCCTCCAGTATTGTCCAAAGGTGCGCTGCTTTCTCGAGCAAGTTAGCTGCCGTGCTAACCTGTTTCTCCATCTCATGTAGTTGCACTGTTGCTGCCTGCCTTCTTTGCTCCTTTACTACCGGTTGGGTCGTTGGTGTTAGCCGTTCTCGGAGATCCTCGATCTCCTTCTGGTATCGAGCAATTGCCTGCGCAATCTGGTCAATCTTTTCTACGGTTGGGAGTTCGTTTCCTTGCGCAGTGTTTGGAAGTTTCCCAAAAATTTATCCCACTCTGCATTCCAATTCGTTCCTGCGTTCTGTCTCCTTCTGTGTTTCGGATTTGGCCTGCTCATACTATTTTTCCAGTGCTTCCCGCTGCTTTGTTTCTTTCTGTATTTCAACTAATTTTTTATGTGCTCGAGACTGCATCTCGTGGTCGACGCTAACCTACAATTTGTGCAGTGCCCTTGATGGCATCCATGTCAGGACCAATTGGATGTGGTCCAAATCCTTCAGTGGTGTCTGTCTCGCTATTTCATCCATTCGTAGCATGCTCAGTTTTATGTGGACCGTTGCATTTGCGTGTGGCATTGGGAGGGCTGGGTATCTTTCTTTGACCTACACTCTTTCGTTGGTTTGTGTTGTCGACGACTTTATGCCTCTGCTGCTAGTTTCTCTCTGGGCCTCTCCGAGTGTCCTGAGGAGCTGTCCCATTTCTGCTAGCTCTTTTTGCAGATTATCCTTGTGATGTGCTGCGTGGTCGAAGTCTTCTGCTAGACAATCCTGGACCATTCTGACGATCATTTATCCATCATCCTCCATGATCGTATAGTCCAGTGATTCTCGTTGCGCCTTTGATTTCTTGTGCGCGCCTACTGTCTGTACAACTAGTCTCTTAGTTCCCCCTAGTTCCTGTATGATGGGATTTGGGGTGGTCTCCTGCACTCCCTTGGCATGCTTCAGCTGTTCGTTGGTCTCTTTCTGCCCCTTCTGGGTCCCTATCGTCTTTGCCCCTTCGTTTTCCTGAGTCGACTTGTTTTGGCTCGTCCTTGGTTTCTTGGGCATTGGGATTTGCGGAGGCTGTGTTTCCGCCTGCACTGCTTCTCCTACTGTGGGTCCTTCCGGTACTTCCCGGGGAATGGATGGGATCCTCCATTCATCAGGCCATTCTCTGATGACCATGTCTATATCACCTTCTGTGATGCAGTAGTGCATCGGTAGCCACTGTTTATCTGGATCCTGCCTTGGTTGTATCCATAGGGCTTGACGTGTGGCCAAAAAGTTAGCGATATCCCCATATCGTGCGACAACCTCTGGTGTTATTCTCCATGAGCGACTAATAGCTTCCTGTATGTCCCATAGGTATGCTTCAAAGATGATTCCATTTTCCCTCTTATGCCTGGCTTGTGGTCCTGATCTCAGTAATAGATATCTCGCTCCCGCTGACTGTGGTCTAGTAGAAAACACTACATACTCTGGTTCCCGCCATCCCATGAAGGCTATGAGGGTGAGTAGCCATGAGTAATGAAATTATGTACCGAGGTCCTGTGCGTCCTTGCAGTCCACTTGGAACAAGTTTAATAGATAGGGCACCCATCTCACGAAGGTGCCTTCTGCGCACTAAGCTGCAACTGTGATGACTCCTGCCGATACTTTGTCTTTGTGGCATTTTCTTAACAATTTACAGGCTAGGATCTTTGCGCCCAATTGTTTTGCTGCATTGTTGATCTGTTTGATTATAATGCCTCTTGTCCCCCTGGTGGTACCATATTTTTTCTTCATTTCCTCTACTAACGCTTTCTCCTTGGATTTATCGTCCAGAATCAGTGCGGGATCTATACCCTAGCTGGGTAGTCCTGTTATCTGCACGATAAACTCAACAGTTATGGGGACGGGTCTGTCCAACCATATATCCCCTCCGTGCGTGACTGCTAACAACTACTTAACGCATGCTGTCGTGTACTGGCCTTTACCAAAATGCGGAAGTTTCAACAACCCTAAAATGCATGTTCGATCGAATCCAACTGCCCACTGATGTGGCTGGCTGATCGTTTCTCCAAGTTGGTTTACCACTATGTTCTGCATAAAAACCCTCGACGCAAGTTTTGGGTACTTGGTTTCGTCTGAAATATCATGGTCGGAATACTTGAGCTTCCCGACGTGACCCAGTAGCTGCGGCTCTACTTGTACTCCCTCTGGTGTGCGTGGTAGCACAATTTCTGCTGCCCGTTTCTTGCGAGGTGAGCTCAGTATCAGAACTCTGTCTTCCTATGGTGGTGGTTAGTACGAGGTTCCAACAACTCCCGATTGCTGCCCTGTAAGCCATTCTGGCCAAGCTGAGGTAGTTCTCGTGGTCTCTTCTGTTGGGTGACCTAGGATGGGTACCTGTAATTGGTCTAGTTTCCCTTCTGATCCTTGATTCTGTGTCGTTCCGTTACCTTCTGCGACTGGTTCAGTGCTTTCATGTTGCACTTCTTGTTGGGGTTCCGCTTCCTCGTTCTGAGGTTCCTGCGCCAATGCTGGCATGTCCTCTTTCAGTTCCTCTGGTTGTGGCTGCTGAATATCGTCCAATATTGGTGTAGAGTTCACCGGTGGTATCTCTGGGGGTGGGATCTAATCTATATCGACGATCTCCGGTTGTTGCTGCTCGTTTTCTTCTAGTGGTCCTCGTGACCTAGTTTGAACTCTGGTCGCTATGGAGGTCTGGCCTAGTTCGACGGACTTCGGTGGTGCCATAGTGGTGAGTGTCGAACGTCTGCTGAATTTAGAAGACTGCGTTGAGCTCTGTGGTCTCGCTCTGTTCGTTCGAGCTACTGTTGCTCTCTCTTTGTTCTCTTTTCAGGAATAGAAAAGTTGCTTCCGTGCTCGCGTGTTGTATGGGTTTTTCATGGAGCTTATCGATGATGCTTCCTCCATGACGCAATTAATGCACCATAACTATGGGTTCAATGCATCTATGGAAGTTTCATACTTTCCATTATGCTTACTTTTCCGTTTCCAGTTGGCGTGTTTAATGTGATGTTCCATCAGTCCTTGCTGTGCCTTAATTCCTCTTAGTGCTGTCCTGTCATCTTTCTTTTTCTGAATTTCAGTTTCCCGCTGGGATGTCTTAGGCATGTAACCATTGCTCTTGCCTTTACTGCATTCGTGTTTCGAGCGTCCTGTGGCTTTTTCATGTTTTTTTTTATTTTTTTTTATTGTGCGGTGGGTGGTCGACTGGCCTTATACAAATTCAGTCGACTTCCGTTGATCATTCCTCTGAGGTCTGTGCCTGCTAAGTCTCTTAACTTTACAACTCCTCTGTCTGTTATAGATTTGACCTCATATGGTCCTAACCAATGCATTCTCAGCTCTCCTGGGTGCTGAAATGACTTGATGTCATAGAGCAATACTAGATCTCCTTCCATGAAAGTCTTCTTCTTAATATGTCGATCGTGCCATGATTTTTCTCTGGCCTTCTGCACTTGTTGATGGAATCCTGCCAGGATTCGGTCTTCCTCCATTGCTACCAGTTGGTTCACTATTTTTTGTATTGCGTCGCGTTTTGTCATTTGTGTGATAGCTACTACGCGTAAGCCGGGTACTAAAAATTCTAATGGCACTACCGCTTCTTGGCTGTAGATGAGTTTGAATGGTGTGTGCCCTGTCAAATTCTTGCATATCGCCCTATACACCCATAATACTACTGGTACTTTGAGGTCCCAGTCGTCTCTGTTGACGTTACATATCTTTGTCAGTGTGTTCTCTAGAATTTTGTTAAAGGCTTCTATTGTGCCATTCGCCCATGGATGATACGTTTTGATTTTCTGGTGGTGAACTTCAAATTCTTCGAGCATCACGTGAATGGTGCTATTTATGAAATGAGTGCCTTGGTCTCTCATCAAAACTCTTGGGCACCCAAACCTAGTAATTACTTGTTCAAATAAAATGTGTGCAGCTATCTCTGCGTTGCAATCTTTTACTGGTGCGGCTTCCGCCCACCTTGTTAGGTATTCCGTCGCGGTGATGATGTATTTTGCCCCTGTTCTTTTGGATGGTGGGTTAATTGGTCCGACAAAGTCTATTGCCCATTTATCAAATGCCTGTAATGTTACTTGTGGTCGTAATGGCATCTCGTCCCTTCTGTTTGGTTTGCCTACCCATTGACAGACATCACATCTCTGGCAGTACTCTTTCGAGTCTTTGTGAATGGTTGGCCACCATAGTTCTGCATAGAGTACCTTCTGTGTGGTAGCTTTTCCTGCATAGTGTCCTCCTGCCAATCCCTCGTGGGATTCTGCTAAAATTCTTGGTCATTCGTGCTCTAACACGTACCTTCGTAAAATGCTATCTGTGCCCATTATATATATATGTCCTGCGATCAATTGGTAGTTGGTTGTGCGAACTACCAGGTTCTTCTTCTGCGCAGTGGTATATTCTTGCGGCGCGATACTTGTGCTCAAGTATTGGATGATCTCTGCGAAGTAGTTATCAACAATATGTACTGAGAATAACTGTGCATCCGGAAAACTGTCTTCTAAGTTCGTGGGTTCTTCTCCATTTGTGACTCATGATAGGTGGTCAAGTCTTGCGTTCAGTTTTCCTAGTTTAACTATTACTTCGAAGTCGAATTATTGAAATAATACTAACCATCGACAGATCCTCCCCCCCAACACTGGTTTGTTGACTAGTTATTTTAGGGCTGAGTGATCTGTAAACATCTTAAAATGTTTTCCCAATAGGTAGTGTCTGTACTTCTGAAGTGAGTAAACCATAGTTAGGCCTTCTCTTTCCGTTGTGTTATAATTTTGTTATGAGTCGGATAGTTTTCTACTTGTGAACACTATCGGGTGATCCAAGTCTCCTGTTCTTGGATGCGCTAGGATAGCTCCAAGTGCTATCGCGAATGCATCTACATGCACATGGAATGTCTTTCCCTAGTCTGGAAATACTAATATCGGTGCAATGACCATCTTTTGCTTCAGGGTATCCAGGCCGTGTTGACACTCGTCGTTCCAATGGTACATTATATCTTTTCTTAGCAGTATCTCCATTGGTGCTGTGATCTACGCATATCATTTGATGAACTTCTTGTGGTATCCTGTGTGTCCTAACGTCGCTCGTAGTTGACAGACTATTTTTGGCGCTGGTAAATTAACGATGACTGCGATCTTTGCCAGATCGACCAATAACTCTTGTTTGCATACTATATGGCCCAATAGTATCCCAAACAATGTTCCAAATATACATTTCTTTATGTTTAGTGACATCTGACACTGTTTGCATCATTCTAACATCAAGCGTAAGACTTCCACATGGTTTTTCAACAGACTATAGACTGTCCAATCATCCATGTATACTTCGAGAAACTAATGGATGAATTCTTTAAATGCTACGATAACCACTCTGGAGAATATTGCTGGTGCATTCTTAGTCCAAATGACATGACTGTATATTGGTAAGATCTCCATTCTGTCGCGAACATGGTCTTGTATTTGTCCTCCTGTGCTATCTTAATCTGATGGTAGCCCGAGAATCCATCAGTGAATGAGTAAGCTTCGTGTACCCCCACATTCTCTAACACTTCATCCGTGAACGGTGTAGGGAATGGGTCATGTAGGCATGAATCATTCAAATTCCTCAAGTCAACGCATATCCTAATCCCTCTTCCTTGTTTCTTGTCCTGTACGACCATCGAGCTTATCCATTCCGATTCTTCGACTGGTTCAATTATGACAGTTTCAAGCATCAGATCAATCTCATCTTTAAATTTCTGTTTATATATGGGGTTCAGTATATATGGTCGTCTAATCGGTCTTGCTTCAGGTTTGAGAGGTATCTTCATCTCTCCCAGTTCTCCTGCTATTCCCTTCATCTCTATAAATGTAGTAGGAAAAAAGTCGCTATATTCGTGAAATAACTCTCTGATGCTTTCTATTGTTGACTCA
>ML794936.1:171950-203427 GCA_009831015.1 Picea engelmannii
TGATAAAGTCTAGAAGGGAGAAGTGATTCTCCAACATATCTCCACTGATGAGAAAACACTTGATATTTTGATGAATCCTCTGTCCAAGATAAAGGTTTCATACTTAAGGGACAAGATGGGACTCGTGGAGATTTCTCCCTTGGTTGAAAGGGAGGAGATGACTTCCTCAGTTGGGAAGGAGTGCTGATATATGGCATCATGGATAGTCAGTGTGTTGTTGACATACATTCTCCAGGCAGATAATGGTCTAGGCAGAACATATTGCTGGTGGACATACATTCTCCCTATGGAGAATGGTCTAGGTTGACAGATTGCTGACATATCATGGAATGGTATTTTCCTAAGGCACAAACTGTGGCTCGGTTAGGAAAATGGTCCAGGACCGATATTCTCCCGAGGCACAATTAATGGCCCGATCAAGTGGAATAGTCTTCCCTCTAAGGATACGACGTCCTGATTAGGGTGGTTGATACGGGATCGATATTTTCTAAGGTAGATATGGGTAGAGATTGATCTCTATGGTACATATGGTGACTCGATTAGAAAATAGTCCGAGACTGACATTCCTATAGGAATGGTCTTCATAGATATGGCATGGATTTCAACATTTGGGAGGACTAGAATTCTTCTAGGAATTATGTATGGATTAGAATAATGGTCCTTGTAGCCCATTGCGGGGCTTTCAACATTTGTTGGGACAACTATTCTTCTAGGACATATGTCTGGATTAGAAGAATGGTCCTTGTATCACTCTGTCGAGTGAGTGACTTATGCGAGACACTCCGTTGAGTGCGCTAAGTTCATCACATGAATTGTTCAACATCATGCTCGATTACTCAGATGGAGTATGGCCTCGAGAGATGATGCAAAAGATGATATGATTTGATGCCATGAGACTATTGTACTGCATAGTGATAGCTTGTGTAGCTATTAGTTGATTGTAGTGGAGAATGCGTGTCTATGAACAATAACTATTCACTACTGTGGTGGATGTGTTCCATTGGTAGTGACTGTATGTCACTAGATAATAGTTGTGCGCTGTTAAATTTTGAGTTTTTATTAAGTTCTTTTCAATTTACTAGAGCATAACATCATAAGTAGGATCATTGAAAGAAACACAATCACAAGGTATACAACATTTTATGCTGGGAAACCCTCATGGGGGAGAAAACCTAGCAAAAACTTCTGCAATAATAGATTGCCAATACAATGCCAAGACTAAAGACCAAAACACTAAAGAATATCCAAGACTGAGCATGCGCCTCTCTCTCTCCTTCTTGCAACTGCAACTTCCTTCAAAACTTGTGCACTAGATGAGTGATTGAGTGAGTGAATGAGGTGTCATCCTCACTTATTTATACTAGATGAGGGGGTGATAGGGTTATGCATCTTCACCAAGCAGGGCCGAATTCTCCCAATAGTGGTTAAAACCACTTTAATAAACCCTAGGGGATGAATTATCAAATACCATCATATGAATATGGCTTGACCAATCCAAAAGAGGTATTTAGTCTTATAAAATACCCGACATGATCAATACACAAAAGGAGATTTTATCTATATAATAATAACTCAATTACAATTAGAATATTCTTCGAAGTTACAATATTTCAACACTCCCCCTTAATGAGAAGGGTAGTCTACTGACATAACCCAATACAACATCATCGAGAGAAACAGAGGGAGACAACATCATTAACATCTGGAACATTGACTGGCATATCTACAAATCATTAGAAGTTTTTCTCATCATCAATATCATCATCGTTTACAACATGGAGTTGGAGTAGTATCATCATCATTGTTCATAGCATTGATCTGGAATAGTATCATCATCATTGTTCACAACATGGAGCTAGAATATCATCATCATCATCATTCACAACATGGAGTTGGAATAACATCATCATTATCATTCACAACATGGAGTTGGAATCACATCATCATCATCATCGTCAGCATGAAGCTGAAACTTCAACACCAATAGCATGAAGCTAGAGAAACAATCTCACCAACACGAGGATGGTACATCATCATCAACAACACGAGGTTGGTACAACATCATAAACACGAGGGTGAGATAACAACATTATCAACACGAGGTTGCGACAACAACATCATTAGAACAAGGCTGATATAACAACATCACCAACACGAGGTTGAGACAACAACATCATCAACATGAGGCCGCGATAACAAAATAATCAACATGAGGTTGAGACACCAACATCATCAACACAAGGATGAGACAACAACATCATCAACACGAGGTTGATACAACAACATCATAAACACGATGTTGATACAACAACAATATCAACACAAGGATGAGTTAACAACATCATCGTCATATGGCAACAAAATGAGGCAGGTGTAACAACAACATTTTGTGGTACTCTAACAGACCATCCTTACTGAACCTTCAAGATCTGCCCATGAATCATAAGATTCCCTAGGATATAAAATCCTAACAGAGATACCACGTGGTACTTTGACAGACTGTCCTTACTGTACCTTTGGGATCCACCCAGGAATCAAAATATTCCCTGAGATATAAAATTCTAATGGAGCAACAACTACTGACCATAGCTGGAATATACATGCACATGTACTCTAACAGACCATCCTTACCGGACCTTCGAGATCTGTCCAGGGATGATCAGTCCCCTAGGATATAAAATCCTAACTGAGCTACTTGTTGTTGGTCAAGATACCATAGTATCATCAACATCACTCCCCCTCTTGAGGGAGGTCCTTTATGACTATACCAAGTTTGTCTCAAAAGTATTCAAAATTTACACGAGACAAAGGCTTGGTCAACACATCTACAACCTGCTCATCTTTTCCAACATATTGGATCTTTACAACTCCTCTCTACACCATATCAYGAATGTAGTGATATCAGATCTCTATGTGCTTTGAATTTTCATGGAACAATGGGTTCTCTGTCATCTTTATGCAACTCTGGTTATCACATAGAATCACAATGGATTCCATCTCCATATCAAATAGATCTRTCAACAACTTCTGAAGYGATATGGATTCACAACTGGTGGAACATGCAACAATGTATTCTACTTTTTCCATGCTCAGAGCAATACTRGATTGCTTCCCRTTCTGCCATGAATTCATGGCTGACCCYAGACAGAAACAACATCCTAAAGTGCTCTTTCTATTAGAAACATTTMTAGCCTAATMTAAATCAGTATAGCCAAACATTCTGAAGTCATGATCTCCAGTATAACAGAGACCATAATCCAACRTACCCTTAAGGTATCTCATCACATGMTTTGTAGCTACAAGGTGAACACATCTGGGATTTACCAGATACTGACTCAAGGTGTTTACATYAAAGCATACAATTGGCCTGGTATTTGTCAAATACATCAATGAACCAATAATCTATCTATATAGAGTAGCATCAACCAATTCTGACGAAGTATAAACCAAGAGATTCAACTTTGTTTCCATGGGTGTGTTCATGGATTTACATTCCAACATGTCAAACTTCTTCAATATTTCAACTACATACTTCCCTTTGTTAAGGAAGATCTTCTCTGGGCTATGCCAAATTTCAATAACTAAGAAATAATGCATCGGGCCTAGGTCTTTGATCTCAAAATTTGCAACGAGATTCTTCTTACAATCCGTGATGAGATTTTCTTCATCTTTCAAGAATAAGTCATCCACATATAGCAGCAATATAACTGGTCCATCATCCACAATCTTGAAGTAAAGATTGGGATCAACTTTACTCTTGGTAAAGCCCAACCTCATCAGAAAACTATCAATCCTGCCATACCAAGCTCTTGGAGATTGCTTCAACTTCCAGACATGAGTCTTCTTGTCTTGTACTTCAAAACCAAATTTTCACATCACATTGTACCAACCTAGTACACTTGCTCAGCTGCAACTTAATCTGCAAAATCATGTGCTAGCTCTATGTGCTTTCTACAAAGCACTATCTGTCTCACTGTTTGAGAGTATGTCCTCTACTCTCTCTACAACTGTTCCTTCTGGAACCGGGACTCTGCACCTACAACTGCTATTTCTGAAGCTGAGAATGACTTGCTCTATTCTCACTATGGCTGCTAAACTAAGAGAGTAGCTCCTCTATTCTTTCATGACAACAACTTCATATGCGAGTGGATCAATAAATGATACTGAAAGTAGCTCTTATTCTTTCATGGAGGTAACTCTATCTTCTATTGTAGTCATGTCTCCATGGCCATACTAATGTACTGCACCAATTGACACTCAATATCAAATATAGGGATTGCTCCCCCTTCATCTCATACTTGTATCCAAATCATGGTTGTTCTGGTTGTCTTCATAAATACTGGAACTATTTCTTTGATTATTGGAGCAAGTGTCTCGTCATAGTCTTCTCCCTCTTGCTAGAAGAATTCTCTGGACACAAATTAGGATTTGTACATATTTATACTGTTATCTGCAACATGCTTGATCTGTTAGATCAATCTTGGAAGTCTCTTTATAATAATGATAAAACAATAACAGGAACAATCGTCACAGTAGCTCCTTTAGATCTATTACTTGTGACCTGTCTGAAACAAGGGTCAAAAGTAAGAAATACATTACGAAATGAGAGAAACACTCTTCTAGTGTTGTGATCAATTATTCCTTCATGGTAATCTGGAACCAGAACAAGAAGTTTCTCCTAGAGGAGATTCTAGTTATATCTGATAAGTGATTACAATAAGCATTTTTCTCAATAATTCTCACATTCTACCAAGTATAAAACTTTTAAATATTTCTATCTCAACTATGAGGTAGTTATGACACTTGACATGTGCAAATTTGAATCTTATCAACTTAATCAATCAAACCTGGAACCTGGAGTCTTGTCCTCAAGAATGAGTGTTTTTTTCTTCTTCTTAGTCTCCTTCGCTCAATATGACAAGTATTCTCTTCAACATGTTCTCTGTACTGATATAATATGATTTTTTGACATAAATCTAGGTTAAAGAATAAACTCTGTAATCTCAACTTTAATCAATCTAATACTTTGACTTTAAGTTTGACCAATGGTTAGTATAATGGTCATAGCTTCAACATACAACCTAGATGTTCATAAGTTCAAAATGATGTCATAACAAATAGATGCATATCAAAATGATCAAACCTCGGGTGCATTTTACCTCTGAATGTGTTGGATCTGAGATCCTTATAGATTTATGATTGTCAAAAGATCCTTTCTCCTGCAAGTACCCTTTAGAATAATAATACATTTTAAACATATGTAAGTACATACCTCTGAAAATATCTTGCTAGGGTAAGGTGCACTAGGACAATAAAGCAACAATCCCAACACTTCACAAAAACGTTCACTGCAACTGTTACTACAGTTGGTGCTGCAACTGCCATGAAGGAACTGATACTGCAACTGAAACTTACTACAACTGCAATTGTAACTAGTATTGCAACTGGAATTGCTACTAGTACTACAACTACAACTGCAACTGGTACTACAATTGCAACATCAACTTAGGGTTTTATGAGGAAACCCTAATTTTTCAAACTTCAAATTTTGGAATTCTGATCTAGGGACTAGATGCACTGGGTTGAGGCGAGTTGGTTGGAGCTATCTGTTTTCAGAAAATCCAAATTTAACCCCTTGAAACTGGACCTATGCAAATCTGGACTGGTACTTCTGGTATTGGTTCTGGTTTCTTGGTTTTTTGGTACCAATCAAAACTAGGGTTTGACTTTCTAGAGGCTCTGGCCACTGAAAAAGTGCGCTCAAGCTTCCAAGTGATGCACTAGGCTAGGGCACACTTCCTTAGGTGTTTTTTAGTCTGGAATTCCTCTCCAATAAAAAGCCTTAATTTTCTTGTACGACAACAATGACGTTTTTGGATACCCAGTGAAAGGTTCTCTTATTCAGTCAAGCTCTGATACCATGTTAAATTTTGAGCTATTATTAAGTTCTTTTCAATTTACTAGAGCATAACAACATAGGTAGGATCACTGAAAGAAACACAATCACAAGGTACACACCATTTTATCCTGGGAAACCTTCATGGCGGAGAAAACCCAACAAAAAATTCCTCAATAATAGATTGCCAATACAATGCCAAGACTAAAGACCAAAACACTAAATAATATCCAATACTGAGCATGCACCTCTCTCTCCTTCTTCTTACAACTGCAACTTCCTTCAAAACTTGTGCACTAGATGCGTGAATGAGTGAGTGAATGAGGTGCCACCCTCACTTATTTATACTAGCCGAGGGGGTGCTAGGGTTATGTCTTTTCACCAAGCAGGGCCGACTTCTTCCAATAGTGGTTAAAACCACTTTAATAAACCCTAGGGGCCGAATTCTCAAATACCACCACATGAATATGGGTTGATCAATCCATAAGAGGGGATTTGGTCTTATATAGGACCCGACATGATCAATCCACAAAAGGGTATTTGATCTATATAATAATAACTCAATTAAAATTAGAATATTCTTCGAAGTCACAATATTTCAACATGCGCTACTAGGAGTGGTTGTGCACCACTGGATAATAGTTGTGTACTACTATCGATCTACACTGTTGTGATGTATTGGATGGAATTGTAGAAACTATTGGATTTCCATGGAGACTACCAGTAGTGTTGGAGGTGATTTCCAACTAGATGGATAGTGATGATGATGCTCATGACTTGATCTACGTGATCATGAGGTAGCCTATGTGGCTATGATGATACTTGTAGATGCGTTTGAGACCATTACAATTAATACCTCCCTAGCTAGGAGGGAGTGTTGATATTATGGTAGCTGCAGGAGGTATCAACCTCCATTTCTAACCTCTGACTAGATTAGAATATTTCAGAAGCTAGAGAAACCCTACACATATGTGTAAAAACCCTAGAAGACAAGTCAAATCAATAAAATAATTAATATTAAAATATTTTCCTCTAAAAGGAGAAGTTGGCCTAGATAGGTGACAAAGAGCACTATAAATAGAGGGCACTTGAACTCATTTGGAAACACTCACTCACAAGCTCACACAAGTCAAGTAGTGTGAAATTATAGAGGAAGAGTGCAACTGCAACAAATACAACTGGGTATTGGTCTTGGTTTATGGTTATGAGACTTTTTGATTGGTACACTATCTTTGAGAGAGAGGTGCACTCTCTCTTGGTTATCTGTTAGGTTTGGTACTGCTTCTAGAATCATTCTATCTATCAAAGGTTATGGTGCTCGGGGGTGGCTGCATGCCTATGGTTGGGTGAAAATATTGTGATATTGTCTATGGTGAAACAAGCACATCGAATATTTTAACAAAGGAGAGCACACCTCCTCCAAGGGTAACACACAAGAGAGAGAGTCTCCATAACCACAGAACAATAATAATACTCAACTGTAGCAGTTGCAGTTTCACTTCTTAGGTTACCACCAAGAATATCAGAATACCACCAAGAGTGTCACCAAGAATACCACCAAGGGATACTAGAAGCTAGGGTACATATCTTAGGCTAGATAGCATTAGAGAGAGAGACCAGGAATCACCTAAGAAGATGCACTTTCATTTCTTGCAACTGCAGCTCCAAAATTGTGGTATAATTTCCTGAGAGAGTGAGTGAAGTGTGTGTACAAATGAGCTCAAGCACCTTCTATTTATAGTCATTGTCACATGTCTAGGCTGACTTCTCTTTTTGGAGGGTAATCCTTTAATATTATTTATTCTACTGATCCGACTTGTCTTCTAGGTTTTTTACACATCCGTTTAAGGTTTCTCTTGATTTTGGAATATTCTATTCTTGTCAAAGGTTACATATGGAGGTTAATACCTCCCACAACTACCATAATATTGACACTCCCTCCTAACTACGGAGGTATTAACTATAATGGTCTCAAACACATCCATCCATTTCAAATGGTATGGGCAAGGCTCACATAGTCTTGAAAACCATTCTATAGATAGAATCATCATAGACACAAAGGCTACATCATGATCATGTAGATCAAGTCACAAGCATCATCATCACTATCCATCTAGCTGTCAATCACCTCCAACACTACTGGCAGTCTCCATGGCAATCAAGTAGTAGCACATAGTTACTACAATGCCATACAATAGATCACAACAATGTCGATCCATAGTAGTACACAAATGTTATCCAGTGGTACACAACCACTCCTAGTAGTGCACATCTACTATCTAGTGACACACAATCACTACTAGTGGAACACATCCACCATAGTAGCACATAACTATTGTCTAGAGATACACAGTCTCCTGGCATCAAATCTTATCATCGTCTGCATCATCTCTCACGGACATACTCCATTTGAGTAATCAAGCATGATGCTAAATAAGTCATGTGCTTGACTTAGTGCACTCAACAGAGTGTATCGCATAATTCACTCACTAAACAAAGTGATATAGGGACCATTCTTCATATCCTGATCACTTCCCGTGACACAGGAAGAATGACTGTCCCAATAGATGTTGAAAGCCACACCATGGGCTACAAGGACCATTCTTCTAATTCAGACATACGCCCTAGAAGAATGTCAGTCCTCCGAGATTCTGAAAGCCACACCATGGGATACAAGGACCATTATTCCCTCTGTGGTCACTACTGTGAACTCAGGAAGAATGACTGTCTTGGACCATTTCCCCCCTTCTGGCCACTACTGTGAACTCAGGGAATTTTTTTTTCCTGTACCAATCTCCCCACTCTGGTCACTACTATGAACTCAAGGAGATGGAACATTTATCTGTCTGGGAAAATCACCAAGAGAGTATTTTTCCTTGACCATTCTACCTATCCGAGCAATGCCCCAGGAGAATAAATGTCCATGGTGCATCAACAATTTATCAACCTAGACCATTATCCACAGGGAGAATATCAGTCCTTCAACAATCTGTTTTTCCTGGACCATTATCCCCCTGGAAAATGTCTATCCACCAACACACTGACTATCCATGATTCCATATATCAACATCCCCTCACAACCGAGGAATTCATCTCATCCTTTTCAACCAAAGGAGGGTATCTCCACAAGTCCCAACTTGTCCCTCAAGTATGAAAAATTTATCTTGGACAAAGGCTTTGCCAAAATATTATTTGTCTATTCATCGGTGGAGATGTACTCTAGAATCACTTCTCCCTTTTGGAATTTATCATGGAAAAATAATACTCGATCTCAATGTGCTTTGACCTGTCATGGAACAAAAGGTTCTATGAAAGCTTCACATAGCTCTGATTATCACAATATATCATAGTCAAATCCAACACCTAATCAAATAGTCCAGAAATTATCTTACAGAGCCATACTGCTATCCTATAAGCATCACAAGCTGCAATATAATTTGCATATGCAGTTCCAAGTGCAATAAACATTTGTTTCCTTCTAGCTCATGATATCATCATGTTGAGAACTCAACACACCCTAAAAAAAAGCCTTATCAAAATTTTTCACTTTTTGGGTACCACTTGGTATTCTACACTGTCTGCCTCGATTTCATTTTGGGAAATGTTTTGTCTTTGTTTATTTTCATGACTCTCATCACCTATTCAGGTTTGTTTGAACTTATGAAACCCCATGACTAAAAGACCTTAACACCTTAATTAAGAATCGATAGCCAAACACTGCACCTGACGCGCTCAGGTTCGACGTCGAAAATAATTCAAGTAAGTAAAGGAACCACTCGGAAAACAACAGTCGCCGAGCGCCGATCTTCATCGACATTGACCAAAGGCAGATTCGGTTTGCGTAAGTTTTTTGCATAAAGGTTTGAGAGATATCCGATCCCCTTCGTCATCGGTAAAATATGAGGAGGACAGATGTTAACGAAGGACAAAAAGAAATTTCCGATAGTCGATGCCCGATGCACTTTATTGAGATCGAGGAAAATCTAGAAGGATCACAAAAAACATTTTGACCACGATAAAGTTATCCCCGATCGTCGATCCCCGATGCATTTTTGACATCGGGACATTTTCGAGGGTGCCGATCCGAGAGCACTTGGGTAGGTTTATCGCCGATCGTCGATCCTTGACACTTTTCGGCATCGACAAGCTAGGATTTGGTTTTAGAACGAATAGCTTAAGGAAATTCCCCACTCCAATTATACGAGCGAATTAAGTCACTGGTCTCAAACTCCACGTGTCTTTACCAGGTAAGAGGGTCATATGGTCTAGTTCTATCCCGAGTCATTCTTGGTTCCCTAGGTCCTAGTCACACCTCTAAGTCAACTTTTCCATGTCAACACTGTACGATAAGATCGATCAACATCGAATCTTTTTTAGGAGGATATCAATGAAAATGTTCATAGAACAATCCCGACCCCCGATCCACCTACTGAAAGAGCGACACAATGAAACATTTTCAGCATTAGATACAATTGAATTTTGGACATTTAAGGAGCTAATCAATACCCGATCCCACATTAGTTGCTACCTCGTGTGTCAATAAAAACAACATTTTTGAAATCACCAATAGACCACATCACTAGTCGCGCCTCCGCCGTCAACCCACGATGAATTTAAGTTCTAACTCCTCTAAAGATTCAATGACAGATTTATTGAAATTTCGCTCATAATCCGAATTGAATGGCTGATGCGACACGGTAATATCTTCCCCGTTTAAATCTCTTGATCTATTGTGAACAAAT
Organism: Picea engelmannii; assembly: GCA_009831015.1. Classification (NCBI taxonomy): domain Eukaryota; kingdom Viridiplantae; phylum Streptophyta; class Pinopsida; order Pinales; family Pinaceae; genus Picea; species Picea engelmannii. Next base: position 182,589 of record ML794936.1, read on the forward strand.
TCATTCTGTGCGTAAGAGAATTCTAGAGTGTCCAAAGGAGAAAAAAGATCAACTCTAAGACTATACTGACCCTCGTGATTATCAAAAACCACGTTTAACAAGCTTCATAGGTATGTATCAAAGTCTGTCAATTCGCCAGTTATAATTTATATGTGTTCGTCCATTTTTTTACACAGTCTCTAAACTCTGCTCAAGTTGTAGGAACAATGCTACTGAGAAAGCCAACCACTAGATGCTCTCCAAGATAACCAAATATAAAAGAACCAGAGACAGGTGAAGGTTCTTCTCCAGGGACCGTGAGGAAATTGGAGTACGACCTAGGCTAGATCCTGTCATCAAGACAACAACAAAGAAAGTTTTCATCCACCCTCTGACCTTTGGCAATACAGAGGCAAGCACCATATCCAAGGTAGCGCTCCCACAATGGGGAGATCTATTCAACATGATTAGTAGAGAAGAATACCCAGAGTATATCCCACACAATGACCTAGACGTAAGGGCGCTCGATGACCAAGTGTTCCCCAACATCCGACGGTCATATTTACATATGGTGGCGAGCATAACCCTTGTTTTCCCCTACAAAGAGGTCCTGAAGTGGCTCATCGACCACACGAACGAGCATAAATGTTTGATCAACTATGAGAATGGTAGATGCGTTGAATTTTTCCTCCCGATAGAGGTCTAGAAATACTACAAGCTTAGGGACCTAGAGGAGCGGCTCAACACGGGCTTCGTGGTGAAGTTCTATGAATTCCATGACACCAGCTGGTTGATGGCCTCATGGTGGAGGGAAGACAAGAAATTCACCAATCGGAGCAATGGATGGTACAGGACAATCAACCTGAGGGAGCCATACACCAAACATCATGGTTATTCCACCTAATCACTATCATTAAGCTGTTCCCCTTATTGTATTTGGCATCTATTTGATGGATCTCATCTGTCGGCTATACAGAGAAAACGATTGCTCCAAGTTTTCGGAAGCATGGATGTCTTTGACATACATAGTTACAATCGTTGGGAGCAGTTTCAACTAGGGAGAAATAATATCCAAACAACTAAGCATGTGTGTGCAATAGACTCAAACGCTGAAAGAAGGAGAGGCACCAACTTTCTACATGGCCTTGTACCTGCTCAATGTCATGTGCACTAGGAACGTCTTTGCCGAAATGAATCTGAGTTGGCATGTTGCAGAGCTCCCAGTCCATGTGTACTTCAACGTGCTATGGGAAAACAAGTACAATAAATCTTACTCCCTCATATTCGATGAATTCATCGCCCGTATTTATTTTATTCTTTTTAAGAAGGAATGCCCAAGGCTATCGGCAACAACCAAGAAAATGATAGCTAAGGCAGGCCATTGGTACTTGAACGAGCACACAACCTACATCAAGGTGTTTGGGACCACTAGATCACCACATCTCCTACCAGCTCATGTCCCAGACCGACTCATCATGGGATAAATTTGTTATCAGACCATCCTGCAGGGATATAATGCCACATTGGTCAAGGACAAGAAATGAGCCTCCATACCCTATGGTTTCCATGTGGGGTTCTATTTGGTAAGGGATACTACTCAAGCCAAACAAGAAGGGTTGAGCCAACTTGAATTTAGGTTCCCTACAGGACGATTCCACAAGCATGATCCTAAAGGCCCGGTCCTCCAATATGTGTCACAAGTGTCATCCTGCTGGCCATATGCTCACAACAAGTTTGAGGACAATGTCTTCATAGAGAATGACCAGGACTGGGATGAGGTGGTGCATAGGATGGCCAACCCAATTATCACCAGGTTCAAGGTTATAAGCGTGGATGAATAGGTGGAAACAATAGAACAATAGGCTCAAGAGGCCCTCAGAGTTAGGGAAGAGAGCATAGCGACATAGACAACAAAGGTGCAGGGAAAGGGATTTTTCTTGACACCAGAGGGGCATACAAGGGGTATGTTCTTAATGGAAGAGGCAAAAAGAGTAATTTATCAGCTGCATAATGACCCAGACCTCGTAGAGATGAAAAGGGTCCCTACCAACAACCCACTTGAAATTGGGGGAGGACCAAGTGACCCAGAGCTGATACAAATTGAAGAAACCACCCAGTTAGATAACCTTGAAGTTTCAAGGCCGCAAGTCGGATCACTAGGGGACGTTTCAGCTCAGCCCGAGATAGCGAGGACATCGGGGAGAGAAAGTACACCAAATCCCCTGTTCGATCTAATAACCATCTAGGATGATGAGGAGAGCTCAGAGATGTCCTTGGTCACTCTGGTGAAAATCACAGAGGAAATAGAACCTGAGAAAGAACCCACCCCAGGTCCTGATGCTCCAAGTCAGAGAAGTCCATAGAACGTGTACGAGGTAGAAAGTGCCTTGGACGCTGAGCCACTCAACACACTAAGAATCCCAATGGACATCTTGAGGGATGAGCAAGGATCGAGTGAACAAGGGGAAGAAATTCCACAACAGGAAATCAACATCTCGACAACTGATTATCAAGTAAGTACCGAGCCTGCCCTTGATTCATCAATTTTGGCCAGTACTTTACCTCTCGATGAGAAACAACCAAAGGCTAAACTTTTGGGACATACATAAGAGTTTCAAGAACCAAGTATTGAACAAATATACACAGTCGAGAGCCTGGGAAACATTCTTACTTGGGGAGAGCAACAAATATCCGAACCTGTGGATGAGGTCATCGATATACAATCCATAGCCTACGACCAAAATAGGAAACCCATCATGAAGAGAACCATTAAGAAGAGGAGTCTTGCTCTGGACAACTCCATCCTCATCACCACAGAGGAAACGTTGATCAGCACGGAGCATGCCAAGACATGCAAGCTCATAGGCATAGGGATGGTGATCACATATGCCACTCTGGATAGAGCAAGGAAAGATGAAGAGGAGTTGGCTGTTGTGCTAACGAAGTTGGAGAATCTGTGCCATTTGGAGAAATACTATCAGGAATCCACACAGGCTACGATGTTCTTGAGAAGCGAGTTCCAGGATGCCTACAGTAAATTCACGAGTGAGTGACACCTTTTCACTGCAGGGATAGATGATTTCCAAGAAGACACCCTTATGGTGCCTACAAAGTGCAAGGACATGGAAATATGGTATGAGAAAGCCCACCAAGCGGTGGAAAAAATTGATTACATCAACGCGGTTCAAAAGGGTTGAGACGTTGAAGAACATGACATTTGGGTACTAAGGGACAACAACATTGACCGAATAAGGAATTCAACTAAATATTGGGTGAATATGGCCCAAGAACCTCATCAGGAGATCCAAGAGAAATGGGCTAATTGAGAAAGGAGTTGGACCAAGATCAATTGGGCGATGAGAGACATCGGTCTCCCAGAATTCGACACACTCGAGGACTTTGTCGACTTGCATGACATAGTCAAACTACATGCAGAACAAGACTCATCGTGGACTGCAGATATATAAAAGGTGGTGAACATGGAGCCAAGTCAAGTACAACAGTTCATGGAGCACCCGATCAAGGCTCATATAGTGTTACAAAAATTAAGTGTTAAAGTAGTTAAGTATCGGGCACATGCGGTGGAAATAAAGGAGATCCTTTTGGCCCCGATGGACCAACACAAATTCCCGTATGCCAACACATGCGAGGAACTCTTCGTCAAATGGTCAAAGTATGAGAAGTGTCATCCACTCAAGTAAAACCATTTGATGACTCGTAGAAGAATGAGAGATGAAAGCACCATGTGGCGATGTTTTGTTTTACTTAGATTTCACTTTTGATAGTTATTTTTGTTAATAATATGTTATAAATAAGAGGATTGACCTGTTAGAAGAGGTGGATGGTTTTTGCAAAGACTCTCATGTTTGGAATTGTAAAGAACTATTTCAGAGCTACCTTAATTGAGAAGTCATGTTTAGGACCTGAGACAAGTTTCTATTTTCATTAAAGGTGTGTGTGATTGGAACATAAGGAGGAATTACTTATGACTTTATCTCATGAATGGATGTTTTTGAATCTGTTGTTAAGTTATCTGATTCAATATTTTTATAATTCTTGTCTCTAATGATGTAAAACAAATCACTTTGTTAATGTGTGATTAGTGATTAGAGCTAAGGAAACTATTTTTCTTGCCATCATTTTATTGCATGTATGTTCTCTTCTGATAAATTGTATCTTAGTCAATCATTGAAATACCAACAAGTTGATGTATTAGTACTAGTCTTGTCGTAGGTGTAAGAATCATTGTCTGCATACTTGAGCATGAGGGTTATCCCGAGCTCAACATTCTTCAGTAGTTAATAATTCACCCTTTGTTACCTAGCTGGTTTATACCAACATCTATATTGTATTAGACCCACATATAAGAGAAAATAAAAAAAAGAGAACGTTCACACCGAAGGAGGATTTTTCGCGAGAAGATATCTTGTAAATCACTATGTAAATCCCATTGATTAATTGGCTGGATCGCAAGATCTGGAGAACCATTCCACTATCAAACGCTGCAGAGTCTAATTGGGCCTCAGTGGAGGGTTTGGTTCCTACTGTTGAGTTAAAGGGATTTAGGACCCCTCAACATAATTTACGCTAGAAGGAGGTCTTGAAGAATGAATTACTAACAATGTTTTTGATATAATATTTCACACAGCCTATAGATTCAAAATCACCCACATGCATGGCTAGTCATTCTCAAGACAACCCACACACACTGAGTACTCTTGAAATGAGTAAATCACCCCAACAAGAGGAAGAACATTTATTCCTTGAGATACCTTACGCTCTTCCCCATGAGTATTTGAACTAGTTCAAAAGAATCAAAAGAGCTTACGCCCAACAAATTGGATCACTTCCCTTATCTCCGTTACTTCATCGTAGAAAACAAGTAAGAAGACCAGTGGTTGAAACCCCCGACCAGGTTTTTGTTCACACATTAGAAGACCTGATAGATTTTTCCCTCACCAAAATCGAACATTATCTTAATATAATCCCTGAAACACCAGCCGATAACTGCTCCGAGCCTGACAATTTTTCTGACGAGGAAGGGTTTAACTCAGAACGCTCAATTTCAGAGTCAGACGACATGGAAGATAACAATGAGCATAATGAAGAAAGGGGAAACCCACTTCAAAATAATCAACCATGGTTGGCCAAGGATGCTTTGGCAATCCCCGGACGAGTACATAACCTTCCCCAACATCCATAAAAGTTACTCCCTAAATTTGACCCCGAGACCTCCGGATTGCCTGAAGACCATATCAAAAAATTCATACTAGCTATTAGTCTGATGAATGTCCAACATGAAGATGTAGTATGCAGGATTTTCCCCTATACTTTTGATAATTAGGCCTCCACATGGTATTTTAACTTTCCTGTAGGGTCCATAACTAGTTGGATGAAGTTTCAAAAGAATTTTCTAGATAAATTTGCAGAAGAAACCACTACATGAGCTTTGATGGCTGAGTTGTTCGCTTCCACCATGAGTTCAAAGGAGAAGTTTAAATACTTCAATCAACGATTCATCACTATCCTAAACAAATTTCAACCCGAAGCTAAACCCACTCAGGAGTTGCAAATTGAAGTATACGTTAATGCTCTCCCAACTTCCATTTCCATGTTTGTGAAGAGGGCTGCCAAAAAAAACTTAGCTGAGAATTTTGAGGAAGATAAAACAATAGAATTCCAAATGAAGGGATGTAAATAAGGCCAGGTCTCATTAGTTAAGAAGGAAGTTCAAGCTCCTCCCAGGAGAGGAATCTTGTTGACCAGACCCCTAGGGAAACAAATAGAAAAAGGTCCCAAAAAAGGAAGTGGAGACATAGAAGACCTACAATGCATGGTAAAGAAGTTGTCCAACGAAATCATAGACATGAAAAAAAGTGTAGGGGATGGAAAAGAAGGCCAGAGGCCCTATAAACCCTTTTTAAAAAGAAATCCACCATTCAATGTAATTGAACCTTCCCCATCCAACTTAAACATCGATATGGGGAATGTAGCATCCGACTCTTTTTGTACCTATCACCAAGATAAACATTCTAAAAGAGACTGCCCACAATGGGTGCATACCATGAATTTGATGGCCAACCAGTTTCTAGATGAGGTCTCCCTTACCAAGCAATCAAGCGGCTCAACTATGAACATTGATGATCAAGAGGAAGTTGATCCACAAGAAGAAACAACCATGTTGATATGGGACCTTGACCTACCAATTCCTTTCGATGACCTATTTGAGGTTCAAGAACCACCCGTAGAGGTCTTGGATGTGCAAACAAGAAGTAGGGGTTAGCGTGTCTCAAATGACCTTACTACTACCCAAAACTCGAGAGAAAATACAATGTTCGATCAACCTAAAGCACCTTTTGTCTCCCGAAGAAATCCTATAAACATCCATACCCAAGAATCACCCAAGCTAGACTACAACATAGTAGAAGATTTGAAAAAATTGAAGGAAAATATATCGGTCATGGACATGTGTAGAATCCCTCAACAAAAGAACTTTATGTTACAAGCATTGAAGTTAGTATAAAATCCTACAACAATCACTGACCAAGGAGAAAATCCAACCCTCTCAGATCTAAGAAATAAACCAACTGTGAATGCTTGCTCTGAAGATAAGAAGGGACAGCCTTTCATCCCACCGTTCCTGTTGACATTTGAAGTATTCAACATAAACCTCCAAAATTGTTTGGTTGACTCAGGTGCATCCTCTAATTTTATTCCATTGTCTATATACAAGAAACTAAACACAATCCCTCTCAAAAGTGATAAACATGTGATACAACTAGACAGAACCCAGGTGAAAGTTATGGGAGAGCTCAAAGATGTCATGATTAGGATGGTGACTCACCCGAAATTTGTTTAAGTAATTGACATCATTGTAGTAGATATCCCAGAAGCTTATGTATTGCTACTTAATTGAGATTGGTCTAAGAATTTAAATGGATACTTTAGTACAGACTGGGCTCACCTTTGGTTTCCATTAAAGGGACACACGAATACGATCAGGATCGATAGGGAGAGATATATGAAACATAGTATCACCAACCTAGAAATGCTCAACAAACCCTCTTCAACAGATTTCATCGTATTAGGAAATTATTCCCGTGACTATGATTTCGAGAATTTCTCCTCCCTCTCATATGATGTCCCTCCTACTTAGAACTCTGAAATGACTTTTCAAGAAAATTTGCCGACGACGACAGAAGAAATCCTCTTCTTTCAAGAACCTTTGTTCGAAACCACATAGTAGATAGGAGAAAAGGAAGAAAGTGGTAGGAGAGAATAAACTAATGGTTTTCACTCACAATTCTGTACCTTGTACTTTGATGGGTCTAAGTCACAAGAAGGATTAGGAGCAGGGTGTTTCCTCATTGATCCCAAAGGTAAATGAAATTTCCTGTCCTGCAGACTAGAATTTGAGTGCACAAACACCACCGCCAAGTATGAATCTCTAGTACTACAAGGGCTGAGGGCCCTAAACAATTCAGGTACCTAGGGCCGAGGCCCCTGAACAAGTCAGGTACCTAGGGCCAAGGCCCATGAACAAGTCAGGTTTCGTTGATGTAGGGACAAAGGATAGACCCACCAAATAGTAATGGAATCATCCTCCCATCAATGGAAGATAAGTAATAATTACCCTTCTCAGAATTCTTTTTGATGATGTAAGGGACAATACTTTATAATATATGTAAATACTTACCATGAAGCCCTAGATAATCTAGAAAAATTCCTTATCAGATTTCAAGAAATGAACCTATCCTTAAGTCATTAAAAAAGTAAAATATTGTTGACTAAAGGAGTGGTCTTAGGACATCACGTTTCATCTTAAGGGATTAAAGTCGATCCTGCCAAGATTGAGATAATTGTCAAACTTCCACCCCCCACGACTTAAAAAGAGGTGAGAATATTTCTTGGACATGCCGGATACTAACGACGATTTATTTAAAATTTCAAAAAGATTGTTGGACCCATGTTTGGATTGTTGATAAAAGATGTCGATTTCCTTTGGACTAATCAATGTCAAATCGACTTTGAAACTTTGAAAGCTAAGTTATCTGTGGCACCAGTTCTTAGGGGGGCCAATTGGGCCCTTCCATTTCACATATCCACTTATGCCTTTGATACTTCAATAGGAAGAGTATTATGGCATAAAGAATACCATCAGTCCCATGCCATATATTTTTTGAGTAAAAACTTGTCCCCTGCTGAGTTAAACTATATAGTTACCAAAAAGGAATTCTTGGCAGTGGTCCATGCCATCAATAAGTTTCTCCACTACATCACAATTTACAAAGTATTTGTACATACATATCACTCTTCCATTATATTTCTTATGAATAAACCTATTACCAATGGCCGAGTGACTAGGTGGCTCATGTTATTGCAAGATTTCAATATCACCGTCCTTGACTGACCTGGAAAGGAGAATCTGGTAGCTGATTTTATTTCATGCATAAAACATGAGGGTGATGATATTCCCGTTGATGATAGTTTCCCAGATGAGCACCTTTTTTCCCTCTCTATAAATACCCCATGGTTTTGAGATATGGAAAATTATTTGGCTAATAGGAATTTAGCATCTCATTTGTCACCTCATGAAAAGCGTAGAATTATCACGCGAAGTGATAACTACTCTTGGGTTGGCCATGAACTTTTTCCTATTGGTCCAGATTTGATTATTCGTATATGTGTCCCAGAAGATGAGATTCCATAAATCCTACGAAGTTTTCATGATGGACCATGTGGTTGCCATTTTTCTGACAAACATACAACATATAAGGTGTTACATTCAGGTTACTATTGGCCTAGCATTTTCAAGGATGCTGCCAAATATGTGAGGAGTTGCGATAGATGTCAAAGGATAGGAAGACCCACACCAGCTGAAGAAATGCCCTTGCGTGCCCAAGTTATGATAGAACCTTTTGAGAAATGGGCCCTTGATTTTGTAGGACCAATTTCACCCATGTCTCGTAAGAAAAAAATATATTTTGGTTTGTAAATATTATGTCATCAAGTGGGTAGAAGAAAAAACACTATTTAGGGATACCAAAAAATCTGTTGTCGAATTCATTTATGAAGACATATTTACCCGCTTTGGTGTTCCTCATGAAATTGTTACAGACCAAGGCACCCAATTCACTTCCAAGCTAATGAGAGAATTAATAGAGAAATATGGGATCAAACACTGCAAGTATTTTCCATATCACCCGCAAGCTAATGGTCAGGTAGAGTTCACAAACAAAGTTCTGGAAGCTATCTTAACCAACAATGTTCAATTACACCATCAGGATTGGACTGATAGGCTTCCACAGGCTTTGTGGGCATGTCAGACCACCTGGAGAAACACCACTGGGCATACCCCTTACGATCTAGTGTATGGAAAACAAGTACTTCTACCAATAGAATTCCAAGTAAGGACTTTCTGTATTTCCAAAGAATTGGGATTAAACTTAGATGAGGCTTAGAGACAACGAGCCCTACAATTAAATGAGTTGGATGAGATTAGGAAATATGCTATCCAACGAACAATATTAGATCAAAACCAGAGGAGCAAGTGGCATGACAAGTTTATTAAGAAGAAACACTTCCAACCTAGTGATTGAGATTTGTTGTTTGACTCCCGATTCAAAACTTTCAAAGGAAAACTTACCACTCAGTGGTTGGGTCCTTATGAGGTAGTCATCGTGTATGATAATGGGGTTGTTAAGATCAAAACAATTGATGATGGACAAGTCTCTTTCGTAGTGAATGGACACTGACTCAAACTTTATCACAGACCCATTTCCAAAGAAGATTTTCTACAGGTCATGTCAATTGACAAGGCATTGGCCTTAGTAGATGGGGAAGTTTCCCCCTGTTCTTGAAGCATTTTCTGAATTTTTGACTGTACATATGTAAATAATTTGAAGTATGTTGATAGACAATTCTAGAGATTTTTGCAGGTATTTATTTCACCAAGAGTAGACAATTTCAAGGAAAAAAAAAGGGAAGTATTTTCCTTCAAAAATATTGCTATATTTGAACCTTGTTGTCTTCTAAGCATCAATTGAATAATGAATTACTGTAGCCACATTTTTGCAAATATTTCCATCTTATTTTTCTCAAGGCATATTTAATGGAAATTGCTCTTAACCTCCACCACTAGAGGATATAAGGAAGTGATACCTTGACTATCAAACTTAGAGGTTACTTGTACAATTTCCTCAATAACCTTGAGTAAGTGAGTAAAGTATCTTTATTAAAGAGTAACAAGGAGGTCTGATTAGTGGTTAGCCATGGAAACATCACAATAACTTAAAAAAAAGGAATAAAGTGAGTTGAGCCTAAAGACACATTTTTGTTCTTTCCCAATGGTACCGTCCACTACACACTAAAAATGCTTGATTATACCATATATTTAGATAGGCTACATCCACTTAAGTACCCCTTCCATCATGAAAATATCTAAGGAATACATAAAGGAGAGTCATCCTCTAACATAAATACCATCCCAATCTAAAAAAAAAAGAGAAATGTTTTTCAGAGATGTCTCCCCATATTCTTGGACAAAGCAATCTTTATATTAAAATATTAAAAGATGGTGGACCAGTCTTTGAGGGTGTAAGAGTCTAACCTACTGGGATACTGAACAGGTCTACTGGAAGAGGGTACCAACCTATGGTATGAATAGGTAAACCCATCATAGTACTGAACAAGCTTGCTGGAAGCAGGGCATTCTACCTAGCGAGGATAATAATCTGACAAAAAAAAAAATAAAATTCCTAAATCTTAAACTTGTTCTAATGTATATAATTACTTGTAGACAAAGCAGACAAGAAGTATGCATGGTTAATATAAGGTCAATGAACTCCATAAATCTTCCATTGGGAACTAACTTTAAGACTATCTTAAGACTCTCTTGCCTACCTCTTTTTAACTATATGTAGGATATTCTATCCTATAGGTGGGGCCATATTCTAACCGTCTCGTCAGACTTATATGTGAAATTTATCTCTACACTTAACAAGCTATAAATCTTAGGCTATTCAGAGAATTGACTGGTTCCCTATGTTTTTGATTGTGAGGTGTCACAATACTTAGGAGTGGGGGAGGGGTTTCATGAGCTGACAAATGATAAATACTTCCGATCTATAATCCATGAGAAGAAGAAGTAGAATCTTTGTAAAAATTATGTATATTTATTTCATGATATGGGATATTATTTCAACAGTTATTTTTATTGAAATGCTAAATTATATACCACTGACATCACTGTGTGTTATAATCCTACTGTACATTTCTTCGACAGACCGCTTAACTGGTTCTTTGTGTCAATTACAGACTATTAAAATATTCACTACAGATTTGTGTTACATGCCTATGGATAGAGGAACATATTATTTTATAGTGTACACAAACAATGACAAGGAAATTAAATAGTGGATCACTCTATTCACACGTATCTTGTGCTATGGGTAAACATCCATTACAATGAGAACAAATTCCATTTTCACAGGAGTACCATATCAAGTTCCATTTGGAAGACCATATGGGTTGCCATCTGGACAACTGGATGAAGTGTCATATGAAGGATTAGATGAGGTCTGCACACACTGTAAGTGACCACGATTGCAAGTAAAAAACAGATCGTTTGAATTAATACGCCTATTCACTGGTAAGATGAGATGGATTAAATGACATATTGTTAAAATTTGCATTTGAAAATTAAATTAAACAATTTGTAAATGCATTTTTATGATCAAATGTCCAATTCAAAGACTTGGACATTGATCTAATTCCCATATGATTATAATTTCCTCCAAAGGACATCCTTTGAAATTCAAATTTGGCGCAATCATAGTCACACATGGCAATCGTGTGCAATGAATTTGCTCACGAATTCAATCGTTTTCCACCTTGAGTGCATTAAAAATTGGAGGTTTAGCTCCAATTTCCATTTCACTCATGCCTGCTTGTTGTGTTGCGCTCATCCTCTGCCTAATTCCATCCCTTTTCTAATCCTCCATGCTGTAACCATGCCTAAACTCTATGAGCCTTCCTCCTATGCCAAGCTCCTAGCCATTCTCAAATTTGTAGAGTGTAGGGATATTTTCCTTCGCGTAGGGTGGGGACCATTATTGGCCTATCTATAGGGCCACGATGATGGTGTTTCACTGCAATTCTTCCTCGGGTTCAATGAGAGGATGGCACACATAGGGTCTCTGGCCTTCTTGGTGTCTGAGGAGTCAATTGCCTCAGCCACAAAATTGCCATGGGTTGGATATCATAAGAGGCCCAAGACAAAGTTTTTAGGACAAGAGGGAGAAGCTTCTAAAGCTAATCCACCCCCTCCCTCGCAAGTCTAGTCATGTCGAGTGATTCATTTTTGTTTGCAGTGGGACCTACAAATGCTTAGGAGTGTGGGTAATGTTGGGTTCATATTTTTACTATTTTATTGCGATGATTGAATCCTTTTTGCACTGATATTATATATGTTTTTGGCCATTTTGAAGGAGTTTTCAAAGGATTTTATATCGATTCATCGTGGATTCGTATCAGGTATGTGAAATTGATGTTTTGCAATGATTTTGAGCTCAATTCAGTTCAATTTGATGTTTATAAGGATTTAATGCATGATCTATGTGTAACAGGGAAAAATCATGGTCTAATCCTCCATCCGGTACCTCGTCCGACACTTCATCCAACACCCCATCCAGTATACGATCCGACACTCCATCCGATACGTGATCCAACACTCGAAGCACAGAGGACTGGATGACTGGTGCATTGGCGGCCTGTGGTGGATGAAAAAATGATCTGGGTTTTGTGCCCCCTCATGGCCTCCAACTACATAGCTCATTACACCTCAGATTGGGTGGTTATGCTAATCGCTAAGTGGCTCATTGATTTTCTAGAAGTTGAAGCTATTAGAAGCTCATTTAATGAATTTGTCATTTTTAGAGGAGGTCAACCCTTTCAGTGGTCGACCTCTTGAGCTGTAATTTACCTATAAATACCACTAGCAATGGAAAGACCACAAACATAACTTTTAAGAAGAGTTTCATTGTGTAATTCAAACATTTCTTTGCAAACTTGTGTTCCAGACTGCGTTTTTAATTAATGGCAGAATCACGTTGAGTTAAGCTTGTATTTTGTTGTAGAAGAGTAGCCATGACCTACTGGGGGGCACATGAGTGGTTTGGGTGACTATGTATATATATATCGTGCGTTTATCTCATTTTCTTAGTTATAATTTACATTGTTTCTTTGTTGTATGTATCTTTTAGTTTCAATTACTGTGCATGCTAATTGTAATTTGATTATCTAATTCATCTTTCTTTAATTTGCATATTGCTTATAGGAGCTGGTTATTTGTCATGTTATGTTTATTATTTCTTAGCAATGAATTGTCCTGCATGATACTAACTTAGATCATGTATTGAAGTTTTAATTTGTTTTTTGCAAATTAAAACAAAGTATTACTTAGACAGAGGACTAGTGTAAACATAGTTTTAATTTAGGATCGTTTGCAAGCTTCGATGGATTAATAGTTGCAAGTTTTATTAGTTGTAATCAAGTTAAATTTAATTATCAGTTCAGTTAAGTCTTCATAGATATATTTTGTTCATTAATCTTGCTTTAGTATGTTAGGATAGAAATAGATTTTCGGGTTATGTTTCTAAAAGCATTCTAGTTTTGAAAGCTAAGTTTTTATAATAGGATTAGTCAAGTTTAGATTATAAAATCTCAGTTATAGATTCGAATTGAAATTTTAAGTAGCAGAGTGGATTTGAATTAATATTTTTAATCATAAGTTCACGAGTTTGTAAATTTTCTTGAATTAGCATAAGAGTGTTTTTTAATCATTGATGATTGATGCATGAAGTTTATAGATCACATGGATTCCCAAGATACTTAGTGTTGCTTCTATGATGGAAAATATTTCGTTAGATTGCTTCATTCACACTTTCCATTTCTCTGTAGAAGTTAACATTGAATTAATCCCTCTTGAACTGTCACTCATAGTAAGATGCCATCGTGATGCTATTCGACACCGAAGACATAATCATCATATTTGAATTCTCTTTTTCCTGTTATTGCAAATTAGAAATAGTTTTGATTAATTATAATCTGAATATAGTCATGATGCTTTTTGATTAAATAGGTTAATATTTCTCTTTTTCAAAATAGAAATGATTATAAGTTCTTTTTAAGAATAGAGTTCACTTATATAAATAGTCTTGATAGGTTATTTCTCTTCCTGCGTATTTGCTTAAAGATAAAAAGATAAAAAATAACTTACTTCTTGTTGCTCATTAGGTTGAATAGATTAACTTGTTTAAAATAGATTATGTTTTTCTCTTTTAGAAATAATCCATCAATCCATTGTTTGAAGCTACTTATGGTAAATAGTTCAAGAACATTAATAAGATTTTATAATTGATAAAAATGAAAAGAGTCATCTCTTAAGTAGATTGATCCTTAGATAGACCATCCCCTTAGTTAGACAATACTTCCATTAGCTTTTCTACCTTGGCTCATATAGTGCCACAAATCTAAGTTTACTTACCTTGGGTTGAAAATTTAATTGAGGGATTTAGTGCATATAGAATACCCATCATTTTTGGCACCATTTTCGGGGAGTTGTCTTAAGGTAGGAAACAGTTAGTAAGTAGATCATTTCTGAACCTTAGCATTAGTTTGGTGGTGAGGAAACTTTAAGACGAGAGGTAAGAACCTGCGCATATGTTATAGTAGGTTCCCCCAAACCCAATGGTAATTTTTCTTCTTTGATTTCATGAACAAACCTAGGGACCCAAAGGGAAGATACATTAAAACCAAACCACACCTTTTGACCAAGTTTCCTTCTAACCTTTTTGGAGGAAGGAACAATCTACCCATAAACTCCACAAACTGATACCAGAAAGTAGGGGTTAGCTTAACCCAAAGAGATAAAGCAGTCTCTCAAGATACCAAAACAAGGAGCACTATAGATCAGAAAATTGAAGCATCAATAATAGTGAGACAAGAGGAAAGACCACTTGGGCCTTCATTAGAACCAACCAACACAACTTTTTTTTTTCACCACCATTAGGTGACCCTAACTTTGTAGACATCATTGACCCTAAACAGGTGAATACTCTGTTTGGTAGTTCAACCAATATAATTGTTTCCCAAGTAGAAACAAAAACTTTGGCACCAATAGTCTCAACCGGCTCGAGTAAAGTCCCGGACATCCAAGCAATAGAAAGACCTTCCCATCAAAGGGATACCTTTCCTAGAAAAAAACCTTGCGATACTTTGCTATCTTCAAGGATAAAACCATTTAGGTACTCTATCTTTGGAAACCAAACCAGTATGGATGATCAGGAGGATCACAACCATGTAAGACATGAGGAGGGAAAAGAAGTTGGAAACCAAACCGAAACCACCTTCGGGTTTCCAATTTTGGACACCACACAAAATGCCAATATGAATAACATTCCTCTCTCGGCACTGCCCACCTTTTACAGTAAAATAAATGAAGACCCAAATACCTTCCTATTTGAGTTCGACATCTTGTGTAGGAGCTATAATTACTTACAAGATGCCTAGAAACTAAAACATTTTCCTACCACCCTCAAGGATTCTGCACTAAGATGGTTCATGGGGTTGGGATAATCCAATGTTAGGTATTGGGAAGGCATGAAAGATATATTTCTTAAAAACTACCAAGGCTACTACAAGTCCAAGGATTCTCGTAATGAAATTTTCAAAATCCAACAGTTAGAGGACAAGAATCTCGAGGATTACATGGAACGATTTGCCTATATCTCACAGAAAATGAAGTACCATGAACTTCTAGATGATGCAGCTGTGGCTCTTTTCCTTAAAGATATTTCAGAAGAGTACCTAGAGACACTTAACCTGATGGCATAAGGTGACATATCCCATAAACCATTTGCTGAAATATGTGAAATGTGTAGGAATTACTCGAGGAGTAGAGCCAAAACATGGAAGAGTATTCGGGATCCTTATTGTAGAAACCTAAAATCAGTTACTTCAGATGGTATCACAAGGGTAGAGATAGGGAACCTCTTAGAGAACTTCAAAATGAATATCTTAAGTACAATAGGTTCCCATTTGGACACCCTAAATATTAAAAAGAAACAGGAGGAGGAGAATGCAACAATGATCATATTTTTCCCAAGATGTAGGAGGAAGCATTCCTCAAGGGAATGCCCATTAGATAATATTTCATTTTGTGGCTTCTACATTGAAGACCACCCAATTGAAAAGTGCCCATCACTGCCCATTTTTTTATCCATCTACATAAGTGGGGATCCTGGGGAGTCCTCTTATGCACCTAGGAGGCCATGGAAACCTAGGAGTCAACCTACATACCCAGATCTACAGCCTCAAGTTCCACCTTATTATCAAAAACCACAATAGTGGAACTCACTGAGTTGGAAAAAATGGTCTACACAGTATCACCATCCTTGGTTACAAGGATGGAGAGGAGAGAATAACCAAGGAAACCCTCAAGCTCCACCTGTCCCTATGCCCACTCATCCTTACCCCCAATTTCCACCGAACATCCCGCAACTTTTTCCAGGTTTTGTTCCCCCACCTTTACCTCCTATTCCACAACAACTGCAACAATAACAGAATGCAATCTCCCCAAGATCGACATTATTATCAACACAACCAGTTCCCAACCCCAATAACAAACCCACTCAACCTCTTCAAAATGTTGATATGCAAGCCTTTCCGACATATGTTATTTCTTCTATTCCATTGCATGAGATTCAACTAAGGTCATGAAAAGTTATGGATAGGCAGAGGCCTTCAGTAGTCATCCATGAAAAAGAAGAAGAGGAAACCCCCAAACAACCCAGGGATGACACTAAGTGGGAAGATGTTATAATTCCTAAAGACCAGGAACCCTAGCTTCCCCAAAATGGATATTCACAAATTAAAAAGGCCCCTCCTTATCCAGAAATATTAGTGATTGAGAAACCTACCACTCGACCGAAATTTGACATTTTGAATGAATTGAAGAATATCCGTGTCAAAATTCCCTTGCTACAAGCCATAAAGGACATTCCAATTTAAAGTAAGGTGGTCAAATAATTGTGTATTAAGAAGCTAGGAAGGAAGAAAAAAGACCCTCCAACAATACATTTGATAGGATAACTCTCTGAGTACATATCAGAGCAGCCCAGGGTTGCAAAATATGGGAACCCTAGGAACCTCGTAGTAACCATAACCATTAATCAGGTTCCCATCATAAACACTCTCATAGACCTAGGAGCAACCATCAATGTTATGGTTGTTACTACCTTGGAGGAATTACAATTAAAACCTCTTCTTAGACCTACCTCAACTATTTTGGAATTAGCATATAAGACAAAGGTTATACCTGAACGAATATTGGATGATATCATAGTTACATTAGCCTTATGGGAGTACCCATTAGAATTTATTTCGATTCATTCAAAGGATCCTAACAAAGGGCATCCCGTTATCTTGGGAAGACCTTGGTTGGCCACAACCAATGCATTTATTGGTTGTAGAGAAGGTGAAATGACCATCTCAAATGGAATTTATATACACAATCTCACCATATACCTACCAGATCAACCTATCATGGAAAATCTATGATGGTTTGAATGCCCATACAAGAATGAAGACTGGGAAGAATCCCTGTTTCCAAGTGATCATTCCTGGGCACTTTAGGAGAAAACAACGGAAAATGTGCTAAACCAGTTTATTTTTGCTATCACGTGTGTTGATTTTCCACAATATTTTCCCCAATTTGAGTACATGTTTGGGGAAGAATTTCAGGAACAATTGGACCCATCGATTTTTTCTTCGACATATTTTATCTTTGAGATAGATGAGTCTGCCACATATTATACCATGCCCTATGAGATTAGTCCAGGTTAATTTCTACATATAAATTTCGGACTAGATGCAGACCATCAAAAACAATTAGTAAATGTCCTTAAAGAACAATCAGGGGCATTTTCCCAGGAATACACTGATATGAAGGGTATACACCCTGACACATGCATTCATCACATATATACCCAGGGAGAAGTAACACCTATTAGGAAACCCCAGAGAAGGATGAACCCGACACTCAAAGATATAGTAAAAGAGGAGATACAAAAGTTATTGAATGTCAGATTTATTTATCCCATCTCCGACAGTAAATGGGTATCCCCACTTGTAGTGGTTCCAAAGAAAGTAACCAGGAAATGGAGAATTTGTGTCGATTTCTGGGAGCTTAATAAGTCCACTCTAAAGGATTATTTTCCTCTTCCTTTCATTGACAAAGTCTTGGATACCCTATTAGGAAAGAAATACTTCTCCTTTTTAGATGGTTATAGAAGGTACAACCAAATTCTCATAGCACTCGAGGATCAAGACAAGAATACCTTCACTTGTCCTTGGGGTACCTATGCCTATAGGGTCTTACCATTTGGATTGTGTAATGCTCTTGCCACATTTCAACGAGCAGTACTAGGGATATTTGTTGATATTATTCATGTTTGTGTGGAGGTATACATGGATGAATTTCCAGTATATGGAAATACTTACCAGGAAGCCCTAGATAATCTAGAAAAAGTCCTTATCAGATTCCAAGAAATTAACCTATCCTTAAGTAATGAAAAATGTAAAATGTTGTTGACTGAAGGATTGGTATTAGGACATCATGTTTCATATGAAGGGATTAAAGTCGATCCTGCTAAGATTGAGATAATTTTCAAACTTCCACCCCCCAATACTCAAAAAGAGGTGAGAAGCTTTCTTGGACATGCCAGATACTATCGACGATTTATTGAAAATTTCACAAAGATTGTTGCACCCATGTTTGTATTGTTGATAAAAGATGTCGATTTCCTTTGGATTGATCAGTGTCAAACCACCTTTGAAACTATGAAAGCTAAGTTATCCGTGGCACCAGTTCTTAGGGGGCCCAATTGGGCCCTTCCATTTCACATATCCAATGATGCCTCCAATACTGCAATAGGATGAGTATTCAGGAAAAAAGAAGACCACCAGTCCTATTCCATTTATTTTGTGAGTAGAAACTTGTCCCCTACCGAGTTAAACTATACAGTTACCGAAAAGGAATTCTTGGCAGTGGTCCATAACGTCAATAAGTTTTTCCACTACATCATAGTTTGCGAAGTATTTGTACATACATATCACTCTGGAATTAGATTTATTATGAATAAACCCTTACCAATGGCTGAGTGACTAGGTGGCTCATGTTATTGCAAGAGTTCAATATCATCATCCTTGACCGACCTGGAAAGGAGAATCTGGTAGCTGATTTTATTTCACGCATAAAACATGAGGGTGATGATATTCTCGTTGATGATAGTTTCCCAGATGAGCACCTTTTCTCCCTCTCCGTAAATACCCCATGGTTTGCAGATATGGAAAATTATTTGGCTACTAGGAAGTTACCATCTCTTTTGTCACCTCATGAAAAGTGTAGAATTATCACACAAAGTGCTAACTACTCTTGGGTTGGCCATGACCTTTTTCGTACTGGTCCAGACTTGATTATTCGTAGATGTGTCCGAGAATAAGAGATACCAGAAATCCTACGAAGTTGTCATGATGGACCATGTGGTGGCCATTTTTTCAACAAATGTACAACATATAAGGTGTTACATTGAGGTTACTATTGGCCTAGCATTTTTAAGGATGCTGCCAAATATGTGAGAATTTGTGATAGCTGTCAAAGGATAGTAAGACCCACGTCAGCTGACAAAATTCCCTTGTGTGCCCAAGTTATGATAGAACCTTTTTAGAAATGGTCCCTTGACTTTGTAGGACCAATTTCACCTAGGTCTCGTAAGAAAATCTATATTTTGGTTTGTACAGATTATGTCACCAAGTGGGTAGAAGAAAAATCCCTATTTAGGGCTACCGAAAAATCTATTGTCGAATTCATTTATGAAGACATATTTACCCTCTTTGTTGTTCCTCGTGAAATTGTTACAGACCAAGGCACCCAATTCATCTCCAAGCTGATGAGAGAATTAATAGAGAAATATGGGATCAAGTAGTGTAAGTCTTCTCCATATCACCCGTAAGCTAATGGTCAGGTAGAGTCCACATTTTTTTTTCTGGAAGCTATCTTAACCAAGAATTTTCAATTACACCATTGGGATTGGGATGATAGGCTTCTAGAGGCTTTGTGGGCATATCAAACCACCTGGAGAAACACCACTGGGCATACCCCTTACGAGCTAGTGTATGGAAAAAAAGTACTTCTACCAATAGATTTCCAAGTAAGGACTTTCCGTATTGCTGCAGAAATGGGATTAAACTTAGATGAGGCTCAGAACATTGAGCCCTACAATTAAATGAGTTGGATGAGATTAGGCAAGATGCTATCCAATGGAAAATATTAGTTCAAAACCAGAGGAGCAAGTGACATAACAAGTTTATTAGGAAGAAACACTTCCAAACTGGTGATTGGGCTTTGTTGTTTGACGCCCGATTCAAAAATTTCAAAGGAAAACTTACCACTTGGTGGTTGGGTCCTTATGAGGTAGTCACCATGTATTAAAATGGGTATGTTAAGATCAAAACAATTGACGATGGACACATCTCTTTCGTAGTGAATGGACATCGAATAAAACTTTATCACATACCCATTTCCAAAGAAGATTTTATATAGGTCATGTCAACTAACAAGGCATTGGCCTTAGTAGATGGGGAAGTTTCCCCCTTTTCTTGAAATGTTTTTTGAATTTTCGACTGTACATATGTAAATAATTTGAAGTATGTTGATAGACAATTCTAGAGATTTCTGCAGGTATTTATTTCACCAAGAGTAGACAATTTCAAGGAAACAAAAAGGGAAGTATTTAAGCAT
>ML794937.1:0-18458 GCA_009831015.1 Picea engelmannii
TGCAGGTATGCATTTGGGGTTGTTATAACATACAAATGTTGAAAGGAATGAAGGTAAGAATTCCCTCATTATAATATCAATATTTGAATTGACGAAAAGGCGGGAGGCCTTGAGTATGCAAATATTATTTTTTATTTGAATGCATTTATGGGGAATTCAATTGCATATTGTGTTATGTTGGTTATGAATTCATAACCGAGTTAAGTCAAGAGACATTAATCTTGTTATAACAATGAATGTAATTTGAGATGGTCATGTGTGAGGCCATGATGAGTTTGGATATGGAAAGGATATAGTGCCATCCCAGTGCATAATGGTTATTCCTTATGTAACTGAAGTTTGGATTGCAACCTTTTTTCCTACACTAAATAACACTAAGGGATGATGTTCCTAGTGTTGTGTATGGGTTGAAGAGGAAGGTATCCAAAGGATCAGACGATTGTGGGGAAGACATTGGATGGTGTATTGAGGCATGGGCCATACCTTCCAACTCACATGGTGGAATACATGACATGAACATATGGTATTCCAAAATCAATGTAATGATGCATTGTGTATATGTGGCCAGGATTATTGGCACATTGGTTTTAATTATTGGTAAAGTTTGATTGCATTATGAAAATATTGATGTGCTGATAATGCATGTACAATGAATGATAGAGGAATTCTAGCTAATATGATGAAGACTAGAATTCCATTTTAATGTGAATAATGGTTGGAAATGATTGAATTGTTGTGTAGATACAATTCTAATATCATTTCATGAACTGCTAAAAATATGCATGAGTGCTAATAATCTTGTTTGGTTGCAAGAAAGTTGAGGAAAATTGCAGGTGGAATGGTTTGGGATATGGAAATGATGTATTCCCATAAGAAATACTGATATCTATAGATGCAAGAATCAAACATAATGAACAAAAATCTCATGCGTGGGAATTTTTATTTCCCTGTATAACCAGATTTGAGAAATTAATAATTGAAAATTGTTACGATATACTAACAATTTGTTTGGATGCATGGAATAGAGAAAAATAGAGGGGAAATGGTATTCGATATGGAAGGGATGTAATACCATAAGGAAGACTGATATCTACTACTACAAGAGCCAAACAACTATGAGCAAAAATACTCATGTTTGGGAAAAACAAAATACCGTGTAAAATAGATTTGAAATTTTATAATTATAGGATGATGTCTCATATTAATTGTATGCATGTAATGCAGATGGGATTATTGCCACATGTTATACATTTCTAGTGGAATTCTAGCAGTGAGTTGGCATTTTTCTGCGTGAGAACACCTTGGAAAATGATGGATCACCTGAGGAACTGTATAACAGTGAAAGGGATGCATGAGCCTAGAGGGTGAGTTGCATTGGTGAAGAACCAGGTTGTCAGGCCTGAAGCGTGAAATCTAGTGTGAGTTACACTATCAAAAAAACTAGGTTGTTAGGCCTGAAGAGTGAACTCTAGTGTGAGTTTCATTGTCGAAGAATCAGGTTGTCAGGCATGAAGAGTGAAATCTAGTGTGAGTTGCATTGTCAAAGAACCAGGTTGTCAGAACTGAAGAGTGAACTCTACTGTGAGTTGCATTGTCAAAGAACCATGTTGTTAGGCCTAAAGAGTGAACTCTTGTGTGAGTCACACTGCAACAACAAGGTTGTTGCTAGTTATTTTACTGATATTCTTCCCAGCAGTGAGTCCCTTGAGTTCCTAGTAGTGAGATTCCTAGTTACCTATGCCAGAGAGACCTTGATAAATGAATGGTGTAGCCTAAGGGACTGAGGATAGTGAAGGGGGAAAATTTCTTAGTTGAACCTTGATAAACAAATGGGACTCCATTCCTTGGGTTGGGAAGGTCAATGGGAAGAGAGCTGGAGGAAATCAAGATAGTTGTAGGAGAATGCTAGTGACTTATGTATATGTTTTGGGATATAGTGACTTTGTATTGTGATTTTTGGGGATTTATGTTCCTATGTATATGTCGTACTGGGGCCATAGTTCCTATTTAATTTTCTTAGGCTTGAATTCCTACATGATTTTGGGCCAGAGATCCTATATGTTGATTATTGGTTGGGGAACCGAATTTGTAAAATGAAAATACACTTGTAAGATGTTGTGCATTGAGTACAGTGAAAAAATAAGGGGGAGGGGATGTAACATCCCCAATTCTAATCCCCATGAATTATAATGTAATTGTGTAAATGTGAATTAGGCTGGTCAACCGATCTGTTAGGGTGAAGAACTCATATTGATTTAATGTGTCTGGGGGACGAAATGCATGTTATCAACATTGATTAATTAATAAAAGTAATAATCATTGGCTATGATATGTAAGAGATGAAGAACAATGGGGGGATATGGGTCCAAATGAGAGAGGGTTCCAAGGGGGAATTGTTAATGGGTATTATTCCAACCCTGACAACCTGGGAAGTGGTTACATGAGTGTATCCCAATCATGTAAGACATTGGGTGCAAGTGGTCACATCCCATAGTTATTGGAGATAATGGGATGAAGTAAAATCATCCTTGAGAAGAGTGTGATTCAAGCAAGCAAGGAAGAAGAGGGAATTTGTATGTAGAATAGGGACAATTTTTACATGTATATTTTGGGCAACAAAGGAGAAGTAGAGGGTTGGGAAGAGGACCAACCATAATATACTTGAAGGAAGTTGTTCTTTGGATGTGTTTTTATGATGAGATAGAGGCCGGTGTGCAGGTAAAATCAGGTTGTAAGCATGTGGTGTGATTTCATGTTGAGGAAATATATCAGATCCTTGTGAAGGTTGTTGTGAGAAAACATGAAACAGTTAAGAGTTCCTAGAGTGCCCAGCTGAGTGATTCCTGGAAAATCGAATGCACTCATGGCCCTGATAAACAAATGGTACATATCGAGGGAATGTGAGCAGTGTAGGGAGTACATTCCTTGGGTAGTTCAGATTGTGAAGAAAAGAGAGAGTTGGAGGTTTGGATTTGTTGTGAGACTAGAACTTGGGTTTGGGGTTTCTCTGTGTGGAGAGTGGATAACTAGTGCGATAGATCTCCTTATGGAATCATAGCCTCAGCTCGGGGTGGATTTCTAATGAGAGAAAAAGATCATCAATGGCTATGGTTAGGAGGTTGATCCTTCGTTTATAGCCAGTTGGTTAGTCATTAACAGATAAGTGTTTATGTTATGTTCTTATGTTAAATTCTATTGTGTAAATAGTTTATATGAACGTTGTGTGTTTGTTGTTGATTGAAGAATTGTATTCATGTTTAATATACACTGTTAGATGCATTTAGAACTGTAGTATCAGTCAAATGGTCAAATATGACTGTGATCAACGGCTGGTAATCTACCGTAATTTAATTAGCAGTAAATCTTAAAAATTTAATGAGTTTTTACATGTAATGTTGCTTAGCTGGGTGATGGGTACGTTACACTACTTATCTCAAATTTGAATTGATAAAAGAAGAAAGGGATCGTATCCCCTTTGTCAATTTCAGAACACATTCTATACACGTCTGTAGCTAGGATGGCTGGTAGTTCTATCCTAAGGGGAGAGACTGTGAAGGTGGGTCATCTCCTATGACACCTAGCATATGAGTAACTCACCTTTAGAAGTTGAATTACTCACAGATTAATTTCTTCTGCTAATAAGGTATTTATATTATAAGGGATCGACACAGGATTATTGAGGAAGCTGATGGGATGAAATGATTCACTACACATGATAACAATATTATGGTATATGTAGCTTACACAGGTGTGTGTGTGGCACCAACAATACTCATACTTTATTAGCTCCAAGTAATCGTATAATAGTTGGTGGGGAAACCTAGATGTGAGGCCAAATTTCATGTTGTATGTCGTCTTATTGATCAACTAATTTGGCGTGCCTTTGTTTTATCCTGTAGCCATTTAAAATTTACTTCCTCATGCCTTTTATGGCCATGCATCGCCACCCCCTTGGCTTGGTTCCTTTGAAAATTTGGAGAGGGCGCTAAATTTTGAGTGACATCATGTTGATGTCATGATGGTCCCAAGGACACATGGTGACTTCATAGTGGTCCATGTTGGTGCTTATGTGCCAATGGAACGAGCCACGTGTCACTGGGATTTATATTTTATTCAGTGTCCCCAGTGGGCCCCCTTCATCCAGGTATCAGCTTCAGGTTGGATCTGACGAGTGCTCTGTTGGGATGCCACATTGTCACTGATCTTTTCAAATGTCCCAGGTGCAATGCTGAGTTGGTTCCATCTTATTCTAAGTCGGTGGACAGATGGGAACTTAATAAAGGGAAGATGAGTGGTTTGGTAAAACCATAATATCACTGTCGTGACCCAACGAGGGTGATTTTTCATTCCATTCTCTTGTCAAGTGACACCATTCATTTTCTAATGCATGTCTTCTTAAACTATTGTCACACTGTTTATGCTCCTTATCTCTCCAGCATATTCATGATGCGACAATGATCATATTTCATAGATCTTCCTCGCTTGCAGACGTTTGATGATCAGTCATGCACATTTGTTGGCTCTTGGTTCCTGGGATATGGTCTCATGGTAATATCCTCAACTAAAAGGGATTACACCATTTTGGAGCACTATAGGACCTATTTTATCTTTTGATAAGCACCCAAGCACTTAAATCCTACCTTAGACACCTAGTGCATGTATTTTCTGATATTTTCTATATCTATCATGTCTAGTCTCGACCTTATAAGCTTGGTAAACCTTTATATTAGTGTCATGGTCAAATATGGTACTAACAGGTATCTATGTGTTTTAAAATGGCTAGCTAATTAAGCTATGAGAACAAAATATAAATATATCTTGGTCAGAGATCCTAAGAATTTGAGAATGAGTAGAGGGATGTATGGATTTATGCTCCCATTATGCCTTAGATTTAATTATTGGTGATTTTTCTCTATGAAATCTAAAATAATGGGTATGCCTGATCTCATAGTGCGAGGGGTGTTTGACGTTAGACTCTCAAATGATTCGAGTTGGAACCTATGACTTCATATGAATTCAATGTTGTGACTATGTAAGTTGAGAAATGATGGTCATATTTTCACCAATGGAGTCCCAAGAATTATTCTACCCATTGAAGCGTGTGGAGACGTGTAACTGAACCTCTTGTTTGCTAGAGCTCCAAGGACTCATCTTGTTAAGTTTTACCTGGTCTCCTGGATGCCTGGTTGGGTAGGGTTCCAGGTTAAGGTTCTACCCCCTTTCCTTTGTAAGTTTTATGAACTGGAGGAACCTCATAGTGGAATTAAAACAAAAGCCCGAATCCCCTATTTCTAGTTGGGGCGAGGTATCTGTTGGGATCTAAAGGTGTCCTAAAAACAACCTTAGTCTGACATTAATTTTATCAACCGAGGATTCGTCTCCTCTTTCAAGAATGTCAGCAAAGTCTATGCAGATAGTCGTAGAGGTTTAAATTGTGTAGATAATTCAGTTACAACAATTCTGAATCTATCTAAATTACTGCAATAATCAAGTTCTTCACACATTAACTAAAAACTATGAAACTAATAACTCAATCAATAGAATTGTAGTCTGAATAATAACACACCATGAATCAAGGCATCAATCACTTTACTGAATTCATTCATTTATCTAATAAATAGTAACTTAATCTATGAAGACATTTAATGAATCAATCTCTCAATAACTAATTAATCTATTTGGAAGGAACATCGATCTACTGAATATTTAAGAAGGAATAACAAATGCGAATTAAATGAAAGGAACAACAAATGTGAATTTAACGAAAGGACCAACAAATGAAAATTTAAATGAAAGGAATTCACAAGCGATAAATTAACAACAATTGGAAATGGAACAACAATCGATAATCTCCAAATGGAACATCTACCTTCTGCAAATGGAACAACATAAGCAATTCATAAAAGAATCAACACATTAACGAGTTTATCTTAACTTTTGAAAGGAAATTCAAATCACATAACTATAAGAGAATTGATAATATTACAGATGAGACAATAGCTCTTGTCGACTGGGCCCACAGTATTCAGAAGATACTGCTACGAAAAAATCAGTACGCAGAAATGATCAAAACACTTGAAGCTTTCATTAATTCCATAACTGATAAATCATTTACAATGGGATTGCTTGTACAAAGTGTCAACAATTAAGAGATCTGAATGTTTTTTTTTGGGGGGGTATCTCTCTATCATTCACCATCCTTTATATTATACAAAGAGATAAGTAAATTAAGCTATCCTGAGGATTGAGAGATCCTCATGATTTCTTTTACTATTTATGAAGATTGCAAGGTAAAAAGTCAATCTTCCTTTGAACTACTTTGTGTCTGATTTCTTCGATCTTCAATGGCCTGTGCATCTTCATGATATTCTTAATTATCTTCAGTTACCAACAATTGTCCATTTCTGCATAAAATCAAAACAATTCAAACCAAAGATCATGAAATATCTAATATCATTTAATATTATTTCCTAATAGCTTTTTAACAATTTTCTTCCCTAACTAATTCAAATTAATAGAAAAGTCAACAAAGAACATATCACAAGCCAAAGTAATAAGGAGAATATTTATACATTTTTCTCAACCCAACATACCCCCCAAATTATCTTTTTGCATGTCCTCATGCAACAAGAGATTTTATATGCAGATCAGTGATACTGAAGGGTGGAGAGGTATATTCTCTAGGTCTTCAGAACCCATGCTTACCTTTAAGTTCTTCAAAAGCATCATCTTCCCTTTTCTTATGAATTTCATAAACACTTTGATAACCCTATGGAGGATACCAAATAATGGGAGTAATGTAACTGCATTCAATCCAGGAAGGCCCTTATTCCATGATCATTTTGGCATACCTCTCTAACCTAAGAGAAACTGCTTGAAATTTTTTGAAACCAAATGGTTCCCTATTCTTGAAATCATTTGAAGAGACATTCCATCTTAATTTGGTAGTAGAAAGGGATTCTTCTTTAATCTCTCCAAAATACTATAGCCTTGAATGTACAACATGTCTATGGATGGGAGCTAAAGATTCCACAACCTTCTCCCTCTTCATGAATTCTCTATGTTGCATAATGGTATCAAAGGGTTTAGGAGGTTCCCCTCTGATCCATAGGTCTAGTCCATTCTCCCTTTTCATGAATACCTTATGTGATTTATCCCACCTGATTTGATTTTTGGAAAAAGACAAGAAGGCCTGAAACTGGATATCCCCAGTGAATGGATTGGGATTCTCTTCTCTGTTTTCCTCTAGGATGAAATTGTGAAGGTATAGTTCACACAAAAAGCATTGTACTCCATCCTCTTGTTCTTTAAAACATGAAACAAAATTAGAAACAGTGATAAACTCAGAAGGTGTGCCTTCCCTAATAGATTTCACTTTCAATAATAGATAATGTTCTAATAAAAATAGGGCATAATTAGTAGCAGGGGCCTTGCAAGCTAACATATCAGAATAAGCAGAGAAAATTTCTTTGATTTTCTCCAAAGCTCCATCAAGATGGTCGTGTACCTTCTTCACCTTTTCTTTAGCTCTGATGATCTCAGCAAAGGTCTCATTCTTAGTTGCTGACATGGATCGAAGTTGTCTGACAACTTTCTGATGTTATGTCACTGCCACCATTTCACTTCGACATTGGGTCAAGGTTTGTTGGGATTGTTCCAGTTTTTCTTCCAACCTTTTAATAGTGGGATCATGTTCATGAGAATCAAATACTTCTTCAATCTAAACAATTGTTTCTATTATTGTTGGAGCCTCTGTTTGAGTTTCTATTTCAACTGATTTTAAAGGAGTATGAAATTATGTTTGTGTTTCAACAGAATTAGTGTGAACTACCCTTCTAGGAAGTGGATTTCTTCCCTGTACTCTATTCCCTCTTACATTTCTTCATCTTATCAGATTTTTCAGCCTGTTCCAGTTGCTTCTTAATTTGTCTAATTGTTTCTTTCAATCTGCCAACTTTTTGTTTTAATACTTTTATTTTCTTGACCCTCTTCCTCAATGTCTTGTTTTCATGTTCCATTTTTCTAATTTTATTATTGCCTTTTTCTGCTGTCTCTTTCTGTCTAAGGGGAATTTCAAGGTCTTCCCCACCTTGATCAACTGGTAATTGATTCCATATATCTTTTGGGTGATTTGGTTGCTCTAAAGGATTGTTCTCATCGAACTGAGGTTCCCGCTATTCTGCTCCCTCAGGAGATGGCATCTCCATATCAGGAAGATCAAATATAGGGTTTGAATGAGAATAAGTTGGAGCTTGGGGTTCTCCTGACCTGTATGAATCTTCAGTAAGTGATATCCCTACATTTCCTAATACTTGGGCCATCTCTTCTTCATAACTTCCGAAGAAATCATCATGTTGTTCTGCAGGGCTTTCATGTGATGGTTGTTTTGTTTGTACAGTTTCCTGAGTGCTTTCAAGTTGTGTTGTCTCTTTACCCTTTCTTCTTTTGATAGAGGAGGTTTCAGGAATATAAATTGTTCTATGTCTTTTATTATTTGATGTTCCTTCCTGTATGATCTGATTTTATTCCAACTGAATAAGGTATGTTTCTATTTTAGGTTGGGGTACTGGAATTTCAATTTGGGCATTATCTCCCTCTGTATGGGATGCCTCAATTTCTTGTGGAGGAATTTCATGTTGGACTTCAGGTTGTTCAATTTGCAGGGGCCTATCGGGTTCAATTAAGTCCCCCCAAGTTATTTGTGTATGGTTTAAGGTCTTGTTTACTATCAATTTTACTAACTCGTGATGACTAACAACATTGGCAGGGTCTTTGGCTTTTTGGATTCTTCTAGCGACTTCATGCAGCATGGTATTAAAAACGAATGGTAGATTGATCACTAACCGTTGTTTTAATATTTCCAGAAGATTGAGGTGGTGAGGTCTCACCACTTCATATCTCCTGTCGCATGTGATATATCTTTGTATCATGCCTGCTATATCCCTCCAGGGTTCACTAAGAGCAGTGGGGTTGAGGCCTTTCCCTTTGTTGTCGAATTCTTCCCCCGGTTCCGCGAAGGACTCCATAGCTTGATTGAGTGTTGTGTATTTACCAGTCCACTGTGTTTCTTAATTTGGGAGGCATGTTACATCGGCTATAATGGCATTAATAAATGGTATTTGTATGCCTTGAACTAATGAGACTTCCCCATGTAAGTTTTGGAAGAATGCTAGCACGACATTTATATCAAATCCTTGCAGTCTGTTAAAGTATTGCGTCCACTCTAGACGGTGTAGAATTTCCCTTGCTTGGTCAGTTACTTGCAGCAACGTAGGCTCACAATGAATGCTTTGGCCACCCATATCTTCTGTAAACAAGTCAAAACAACTATCGTTCCCAACTGCAAACTTAGTTAGACCAGCCTGTGAGAGAAAAACACTAAAAATGGTAAAAGTTACAGAACAACAATAGTATATAGAAATACAAATTTTCCCATTATCTGTAATCATTATGGTCTATCGATAATCGTGTAAAATGTCCACCCCCCCCGATGAATGAAAAGGTTGACCTCAACCATCGGTATGTGTGAGCGTAATGATGGCAGTCAATCAAGTGAGGGATACTTATTGCACTGTCGCCGCTGGGAGAATGACCGTTAATAACTTTCAAATAATTTTAATGTTAATCATGAACGATAATCACACCTTTTGTGGAAATTACAAGTTCAAATACCAATGTTCAAATATGTTAAGGGAGAATATTCCTAGTAGTCCTAATTTGTTCACATTTTATAAATATGCCACGTGCCATAATTTTGTTACTTTCCCTTGTGTTGAATATAGCCGGAATGATAGCTTCTTTTTTAAGAAAGGAAGTCTATGAACACAATAAAAACTTAGCATATTAAAATAAACTTCAATACCATAGACAAAGCCACTGCTACCAACAAGCATCCATAGCCTCAATAGGGTTTCCTTTTGACCCATATATGAGCTAGTATCCTCAATAAATAGTTTGAATATTCTTTTCCCAAAAAGGCCACTACCCTGGTTTGGTGGCCAGATAACAATAATACCACTCACTAGATTGCAACAAAGTGAACAAGCCGGCTTGTGATGAGACCTCTTGTCCTTTGATGCTAAATGCCAAAGGCCATTGCCCTGGTGTGGTAGCCATAGTGGGAATTTCACTTGTGTTAATCTATTATGATTGTGGTAGGTTGGCTCATGATGAGACCCCCTATCCTTTTTTGGAGAAGGTTAGTTTCTTTATTTATATTTACTTATTTTATTATTATTTCCCTTTGTTTTTTTAGGCTTTATTAAGGGAGGATCATCTACTCCTTAGGAGTGTGAGATGGCGTAAGAAGTGTAAGAATGCCAAGTAAAAATGTGCCTTAGACTCCTTATTATGATGTAAAATAAAATTATCATTCAAGTATATGTATATATATTGGCTCAAGAAACAAATTATGGTGGTTAAGGATTATGAACAATATTAAGATAATTCGGAAAAATCAATCCATGAACAATTTGATAAGGTATGCTAGATATTCCTAAAAAAGAAAATGATAGATCGTTACCATGATGATTAGAAGTGATGTTGCTGAAAATTATTTAATGAAGTTCATACCTAAAGGAGTGGCTAAACGTATCAGAAACACATATTGTTGGTGGAAACAAGAATCATTACTTTCAAAGGAAAGGAAAAACAACAGGAACAACCACAAAAGGGAACAACAGTTGTTTATTTCGAATGAACAATACTACCTGAAAAAAGGAATGAAAATAACGACAAAGGGAACGACAACTGTTAAATTCTAATGAATGATACTACCCGCAAAGGGAACAATAATCACAACAAAGGGAATGACAGTTGTTACGTTCGAATGAATGACACTACCCGCAAAGGGAACAACAATCGCAACAAAGGGAATGACGGTTGTTACATTTGAATCAACAAAACTACCCAAAAAGGGAACAATAATCGCAACAAAGGGAACAACAGCTGTTACGTTCGAATGAATGACACTACCTGCAAAGGGAACAACAATCCCAACAAACTGAACAACAACTATTACGTTCGAATCAACGACACTACCCACAAAGGGAACAAAAATCGCAACAAAGGGAACGACATTTGTTACATTCGAATGAATGACACTACCTGGAAAGGGAACAAAATTTGCAAGAAAGTGAACAACAAATGTTACGTTCGGGAAGATGACGATGATTTTCAAATTTAACCATCTAATTAAGTAATTGTATATCTCCTGCAGAAATGTTTAGCGAATCTAGTATTGATTAGTCATTTAACTAAATTCATTTAATTTTTATGAGTAGGTTTATTCAATGATCGGAGTATATTGGATGGTTTACAGTGTCATGCATCCATTTTCTATTTACTACAACTGCACATTCTTTTAGTACAGTCGCCCAAATTTTTGATGCAGAACATGACATATTCATCTCCTGTGTAAAAAAAGGTTTATATTCGATGGATTTTTCAAAGTGAGATAGGAGCAATTTGATGTTTTGAATAAGGAATAGAAAAGAGTGCTAATTATATTCATTGCAGTCATCCTTTCTAGTTTTTCTTCTCCAAATCTTTTTATAGAGATTTTCCTAGAAAGAAAAACCTAAAAACTCAATCAAATATTTAAACAAAAATATATACAATATGTACAATGCTAGAAAGACAACGATTTCATGGAGCTGAAGCTGCTAGGTTACCTACCCAATCAGCTAAAATATGAACAGTAGGATAATTACTTACTTCTTGGCAAAATGATTCTTTTGAAAGTGGTTGGTGGTAGAGTCATAGTCGATGTCCATTTACCAGAAAAGGAGAACTAGACTCGTCGATGGTGGCTAAAGTGACAGTGCGATTATCATGGACTTATTTGATTTCATATGGTCCCAGCGACCTTGTATGCAATTTCCTAGGAAAATCCTAAAATATGGAATCATAGAGAAGCACCCAATCACCTTTCTGGAAGGATTTCTTCTTGATATGCTTATCGTGCCAGCTATCTCTTTGTTGTTGAATAACAGTTGTGCGCTAAAGAGAAAAAAAGCATGCTTCATCTAACTCATTGATCTGATGTAAGCGTCGTGTGTGTGATTCTGTAAGATCCATTCCAATTTCCTGGGCCATTCTTAGAGTCTTGCTCTCAAATTCAATTGGAAATATAGGCTCTTTGACAAAGACTACGTGATAAGGAGAATAGCCAGTAGTGTTACGCCATGTTGGGTGATAGACCCATAAGGTATTTGGAAGCTCGACTACCCAATTTTTATGGTTTTTTGAAATTGTTTTTGTCAAGATTGCCTCCAAGACTTTATTGGTACTTTCCACTTGTCTGTTTTCCTGTGGGTGGTATGGGGAGGTAACCTTGTGTTTAATGTGATAATTGCACAGAGTGGCCGAGATTTTATGTGTTGTAAATTGTGACCCTCCGTCCATGATTACTTCCCTGGGTAATACATACTGAACGAATAGTTCAAAGATAAATTTAATGACTGCTTCCTTGGTTGTATTTGGAAAGGCCACCGCTTCTACCCATTTGGTAATATAGTCTGTTGAAACTAGTATATAATATTTTTGGTTTGATTTTGGGTTGAAGGGGCCAACAAAATCCAATGCCCATCTCTTGAAAGGTTCCATCACCACTTGTGGTTGTAGGGGAATTTCATCATCTTGGCCTGGTCGGCCCATCCTCTAGCAACTGTCACAGGCCTGAACATACTTCTTTTCATCTTTAAATATTGAGGGCCAATAATAGCCCATCTATAAAACCTTATGTCCAGTTCTGTGGTCTACAAAATTTCCATCGCAGAGGTCATCGTGACACGACTTCAAGACATTATGAATTTCATCGTCTCTGATATATCTTCAGATATAAAGATCAAACCCTATGTGGAAAAGATATCCACCAATCCAGGTGAACTGTGCACTACGTTGAACAATTAATTTTCTTTCTCTTGATGATAGGTGTGCTGGCAATTTCCCAACTGCCAGATAATTCACCACATCAATGTACCAAGGCGTCTTAATAGTGACAATGAACAAGTGTTCATCTGGAAATTGGTCTTCAACTATCAAAGAGTTATCCATTTTGGGTACACGAGACAAGAAATCTACAACATGATTCTCTCTTCTCGGTCGATCCTTAATGGTGATGTTGAATTCCTACAATAGAAACAATCACCGAGTAACCCATCCATTAGTAATTGGTTTGTTGGCTAAATATCTAATTGCAAAGTGATCAATATACATAATTATTGGATAGCCTATTAGATAGTGGAAAAATTTATTAATAGCATGTATAACGGCTAAAAATTCTTTTTCTGTTACTGTGTAATTTAATTCGGTAGGAGCAATCTTTTTGCTAATAAAATCAATAACATAAGGTTTCTTGTCTTCTTCTTGTTCAAGGACAATGCCTATAGGGATATTTGATGCATATGAAGAGATGTGAAATGGTAATTTCCAGTTTGGTCCTCTCATCACCGGTGCTGTTGAAAGTAGTCTTTTGAGCTTTGTAAATGCAACATCACACTTATGAGACCATTGAAATTACACATTATCATTTAAAGCATGTAAAGGTGCAGCTATTCTTGAATTTTTTTCTATGAATCTGCGATAATATCTTGCACAGCCAAGGAAACTATGTACCTCAGTTTGTGTATGAGGTGTAGGAAAATTAAGGATTACCTCTATTTTTGTTGGGTCTACCTTGATTCCATCTGTAGAAACATAGTTTCCTAGTACCACACCTTCAATCATCATCATATGAAATTTCTCATGACTCAAACATAGCCTGGTAGCAATGCCTCATTCCAATACCTTCTCTAGATTTCTTAAGGCTTGATCAAAGTCAGTGCCATAAGGGGTAAAATCGTACATGTAAACTTCAAGTACTTCATTAATTAATTAAGAAAATATGCTTAAAATAGATCTCTGGAATGTAGCTGGAGCATTACATAATCCAAAGGGAAATATTCGATATGAGAAGGTACCCCAAGGACTTGTGAATGTAGTTTTATACTAGTCTTCTAAAGCAATCTGAATCTGATTATAACTGCTAAATCCATCTAGGAAGGAGAAAAGATGCTTCCCTACTAAAGTATCAAGGAGATGATCAATAAAATTTAGGGGAAAATGGTCCTCCTGGGTAGCTTTATTGAGTTCTATGTAGTCTACACTGATTCTCTACTTACCATTCTTCTTAGGGACGATTACTAGTGGAGAGACCCATTGGCTGACTAAAATAGGATATATGAAATCTACATCCAATAGTTTATGTAATTCTTCTTTGACAATGTCCTTGAGATGAGGGTTTAATCTTCATTGGGATTGTCGGATGGGTCAGACATATTTTTCGATATAGATATGATGTGTACATAGTTGGGGATCAATTTCCTTCATGTCAGGATACTCCCAAGCAAAAGCCTCTTGATATTTAGAAAGGATATGAATCAATTTTTGTTGTTGTTACTCATTCAAATTGGAATTAATATTCAAAAATATTCCTGGTGCGATTTCAACTGTAATGCTATTGTGGACCACAGTAGTGGGAATCTATTGCTCCATCAATTCTTCCAATGGATATCCCTGTGCTTCATTATCTAAAACAATGTTTATCATTCGACATGTTAGGTTGCTTATAACAGTTGGGTTGTTAATGAAGATGTTGATCGCATAATCTTCTAGCTTATTTTTTATCCCAAGAGCTTTCTAATGTGAGAGGAGATTGTAGGTTTTCTTCTGGATATCTAGGTGGTTGCAACTGCTAATGTATGACAGACAAACTTGGTTTAGCTAGAGGATACAATATAAGGTTCTTTATATCACTTCCTCTAGCAATTTTCATGTTGTCTATGCGACATCCTATGTTTTCATCTATTGTTTCTATCCATGGTCATCCCAATATTAACAGACATCCAACGAGTCTACTTCTTGGGTTGATAACTAGAAAATCAGCTGGGTATTCCTAAGAATCAACCAAAATTGCTATGTCTTGTAATGTGCTGACTGGTTTAGCCACCGATCTATCAGTCAATTCTAACATAGTTGAAGTAGGTTTGAAGGAGGTGATACCTAGGATATTACAGGTCTTGGTGGTCAAAATATTGATGGTTGCCCCCAAATCCACCAGTGTATTTGGAAAAAAATAACCCTGTATCTTAACCGTTACCACGAGATTCCATGGATCTATGTACTTGACTGGCTCCTGCTTGCCTAGAACAATATCAGACAAAGTTCCTACCACATGGACTATTGATGGATTCTCAGTTTTCCTTCCAGGCTTCTTCACACATAATTCTTTAATTGTTTTTGCATAAATAGGAATATCTTGTAAAGCCTGTAGGAGTGGAATTTTAACACATAGATTCTTTATTTCCCCTATGATATAAAAGTTAAGATATACAATTGGTTTTGCTATCATTAGCCTTTCAGGAAATGAGGGAGGGGAAATTACATCTTTATCAGGATTTTGTTGTTCGACTGTGTTTTCCCCTTATTCTATTTCTTCTGTTATGGCCACAATCGATGATTTTATTGCTGGTTGTATATCATTCTCATTCTCCTATTCTTGATGAGAGATTACATGCCTTGATATCAAATGGAGTTCGTTGCACCCTACAGAGTTTGTTTCACCCTCCAAATTCTCGACAATTTGCATGAGCTAGACTGGTCTGTTATTAGGATTTGGGTTGGGTTGAGCCGGTAATTGATGGCGCATTTGAGGTTGGGGATTTTGGGGCAATTGAAGTGGAGCTTGTAAAGTAGGATGATATTGAGCAACCAATCGCATGGTTTGATTGTTCAGTCCCATGGGGCACTGTCAGTTTTGAGTCCAATTGGGGGCTTGGGCAGATGTGCTAGTCCACTATGAAGGATAGGGGTTATTATTTGAATTATGCAAAAATGGGGTAGGGTATTGCAAGTTATGCCAAGTAGGATTAGCAACTGGTTGATTTGGCCAAGGTGCAGTAGGATATTGTTGGGACTTCCAGGAGGGGTTAGCAAATGGTTGACCCTACCATGTATTTACATAATTATGTTGTTGATTAAACTGCCCATAAAATAAAGAAGATGGATCTTTTAGCATACCTAGGGGGAAATCCTGCCACTGGCGATGTTGAGCCATCAGATATACCAGTTATGTTTCCTATTCTACTTATTTAAAGACAACCTTTAATCCTGGAAGCGATGGACATTGTTCTGTCGCATGGTCTTTGGCAGAGATGGCGCAGGTTTGAACCACTCTCTTGAACCATGTTTCCTTCTTCATCGTGGACAAGATATAGCCAATGACTGTTCTTCTTTTGCTTGTTTCTGTTTAACCTGAAGAACATCCAATTGTGTAGTCAAAGTACCCAAAATGTATGTTTTGAATTTCTTCTCAGCTGACACTCTCACTAGTAATGTTACTACTTCTGGTGATGGGAGCCTGTATTCCTGATTTGGTTTGTGTACTACCACGTGAACACCTGATGCACAATTGGACAATGTCATCACATGTTTCTTGATAAATATCACCTTTTCCCATTAAATTCAATGTTTCTACCCATTCATCATTCATACCTTTTATTAGAGTGGCTTTAATTACCTCACCTAGTAGTGTATCATAAGGTGATCTCTGTAGGTTATATTTAAATATTTCAACATATTATTCTAGTGTTTCATTTTCTTTTGCAGACATTTTAAATATTTCATCCTTTAAATCCATGGTTCTACAGTAGTTTTGATATTTCATAAGGAAGGATTTTTTCATTTCATCCCATGAATTTATAGTTCCTCCTCGTAGTCCCATAAACCATCATAAAGCTTCTCCTTTCAAAGTGGAAGGAAATAGCTTTAGTTTCTGGGGTTCATAGTTATAGTCATAGCCTCTACACAGGACATCAAACTCAAATAAGAACGTGTCAGGGTCCTCTAAGATCAACCCATTGAAGGTTGGAAGATTCTATAGTGGAATGGCTTTCATTGGGGCATTAGCAACCGGATCAACTATAGGATATTACAAAGTGGAAGTCTGAGGTCATGGTTTATTTTGCTGTGCCATTTGGCCGAACATGTGCCAATAACCTTCAGGTATTTCTTGGTCTGGGTGTTCTATTTGAAGTGATTGATTACTTGGTCCCTTAGGATATTCAATCGCGCTACCTATGTCTGGGATTTTAGGTATTCCTTATCCTACCAGAATCATAGGAGATCCAGGTTCATGTGGTGGTGGGTTTGCCTCAGCAAATCCACTGGTCTCCCCTTCTCCTTCTCTCAAATTACAAGAATTTCCCTCTCCTAAAGAACTAAAAAGTGGAGTGTGTTTATTTTGAAAAATTTGTTCAGTTCCTTCAGTTCCTCTATGAACCTCAGCATGAGTTGTAGTTGGTGAATTTGTTGCTTGAGGGTCTCAGGTAGAACCTTTTCAAGGTGCAACCAAGGCTTGAGATTCAACTTTTCGAATAATTCTGTCTATGAAAGTGCTCCTTCCAGGGGGCACCAGGCCCTAGGATTTTGTAGTTTTTGGTAAGGGTTTTTGTTTTTTAGGTTCTTTCTTCTTATTCATACACATAGACACAAATTATATGCACCTATATAACCTCTATGCATCAGCTGAAGGTGGGTGTTGGCACAAACATTTTACTTGTTGCCTACATAGGTTCTTACCTTCTGTTTTCGATACCTCATCCTTCAGAGATGCAATCTATGCTATCTTTGACATTCTCCCCGACAACGACTTCAAAATGTTTGGATCTAAAGGTGTCCTAAAAACAACCTTAGTCTGACATTAATTTTATCAACTGAGGATTCGTCTTCTCTTTCAAGAATGTTAGCAAAGTCTATGCAGATAGTCATAGAGGTTTAAATCATGTAGATAATTTAGTTACAACAAATGTGAGTCTATCTAAATTACTGCAATAATCAAGTTCTTCACACATTAACTAAAAACTCTGAAACTAATAACTCAATCAACAAAATTGTAGTCTGAATAATAACATACCATGAATCAAAGCATCAATCACTTTGCTGAATTCATTCATTTAGCTAAGAAACAACAATTTAATCTACAAAGACATTTAATGAATCAATCTCTCAATAACTAATTAATCTACTAGAAAGGAACATCGATCTACTGAATATTTAAGAAGGAACAAAAAATGTGAATTAAATGAAAGGAACTCAAATGTGAATTTAACGAAAGGAACAACAAATGAGAATTTAAATGAAAGGAATTCACAAGTGATAAATTAACAATAATTGGAAATGGAACAACAATTGATAATATCCAAATGGAACATCTACCTTCTGCAAATGGAACAACATAACCAATTCATAAAAGAATCAACACATTAACGGGTTTATCTTAACTGTTGAAAGGAAATTCAAATCACAGAACTATAATAGAATTGAGAATATTACAGATGAGAAAATAGCTCTTGTCGACTGGGCCCACGGTCTTCAGAAGATACTGCTACGAAAAATTCAGTATGTAGAAATGATAAAAA
>ML794937.1:25977-43785 GCA_009831015.1 Picea engelmannii
GATTAGGTAAGGTTCTTGGTTGTGTTAAGGTTCTAGGGACATGACAACTAGTTAACTGACAAATTAGAATGTTTTTTTTTGTGTCATCCATTGGGTTTCCTGGGGTCCCAATGCTCGGTGGGGAAATTTTTTCAGTTACATTGATGTTTCAGGGCCCATATAAGTGGCCAACAAGATAAATAGACATCCGAAAGCTTTCAGAAGTTGAGCTCTTGTAGATACTCAGTCCACAAATTTCTCATTTCATAAGGTTCCCTTAGGAGGACTTGACGGGTGTCACATCTATTGGTTCAGGACCTCCACGTAGGGGTTTCATACAACAACACATCATCACACACATTAGTCCACGATGGATGGTATGGGTGATGTGGTTCCACATGGATGCCACATGAGTGTATGGTGGGATTTTGGGTGGAAAAGCTCGAGAACTTGAAGAAGCCATAAATTTCAATCCAAAACTTGGATTTGAGTATAATTACAGTCAGTGGAAAGCTCTCGATGTGCAAGACTGATTTATGATATGAGAATGGATTTTAGACGTATTGTATTAAGAGGGAAATTTAGAGAAAAGAAAATAGAAATTTTACACCCCATTAGCCTAATGACCTTTAGGAGATTGGGTGTATTACAAAAATTAAGGAAAATTTTAGGGATCCATACTAATTTAAAATTATAGAAACCTTTGACAATTTTACTAATTCTTAAAATACTAAATATAAAATGTTTGATTGTGTTCTTGAAAACGTATTCCAGATTATATATTGTTTTATAAAATATTGACAACTTTTAGAGTAAAATAATTTTATCCCATAGAAACTGGGTGAATAATATTTTTTTAAAATAGAAATTACAAAATTGTTTTTAGGAAAAAATAGAAAATTAGAAAAATCATGAAATTTAGCCTCCAAATTTTTCCTTGACCATAATCTAACCCTAGAAATCTTGGATATAAATAATTTATGATTGGGCTTTTTGTTGTTTTATTATGTATTAGGTTTTCATTGATAAAGTAACAAACCAACTTTTACTAGCCAAGTTGTTGCCATGGAAAAAGAAAGATTGATATCCTCAAAAAACAAGGAAACCGTCACATAATTCATGGACAATTAATACACTTAATGAAAAGAAGTGACAAGTGATAACAAAATCACTAAAGCAGTAAGGTGAATGCTAATGTAATAATAAAATCCTTTTGTTTATTCAATATTGTGAATATATTGATGCATCTACACCCATGCTAGATACAATCATTACAATAAATAACGTCGACAAAGAGATCTTTGTTTATTTTATTTATTTAGTTTTATTAATATTTTCAAATATTAATATAAAATTAATTTAAATTAATATTCTTTTAACCTTAACAAATTATTTATTTTCTCTAATAACCAATTCTAATACTTACATTTCATTATGAGGAGATTCATAAAGATCGTGGTAGAGAAAAATATCATAAATTCATTTAAACAAAATTGTGTACATTAAAATTCATTATTATTAATTATTTTGTTTTCATTTTTAATAATTTAAATTTAATTAATTATAGTTTTAAATAATAAAAATTATTAATTATAACTATTATAAATTTAATGAACAATTATTATAACTTTATCATTAAAATAAATGAAAAAATAACATTTCATAAGAGCAATTATTCAAATTATTTTTTTTAATTCATTAACCAAATCCAATATTTGCTTACATTTTAATACAAAATCAACTAAATGAAATACTTCTCATACTTTTTTAATAGAAGATTCATAATGTTGGGAATAAAGTAAATAATTGTAAAACCATTTCATCGAAAGTCTATAAATCAACATTTATTATTATTCTTTATATTTAATAATTTAAGTTAATTAATTGTGTGTGTGTGTGTGTGTGTTTCCATTGGATGTAGCTTGGGTGGTTGGGAGGAATGATTGTTACCCTCTCCACCTAGGTTCAAATCCTTGGTGTGACATATTGTGCCCTTTAATGGGTCTATAAGATACTCTTCTTGTTGAGTCTCCAATACTCCAAAAATGCTCATCCACCCCATGTTCTCTGGTGGATTTCAGGGAGGTTTTCCACGGACGTAGCAAGCACTAATATCCGGTGTCGTGAACCACATGTAATATATATATATATATATATATATATATATATATATATTCACTTTCTATTTATACAATAAATATAGATATTACATCATTAGGTTGGGGGACCTGCCAAAATAGAAAACAGGTTCCCTACTGGATCAATAGTCTCCATAAGTATGATAGAAATCATTATTATATGTTCAACTAGAGATAGCTCAAATAAAAGATAAATTGATATAATAATCTATAACTATCCATGAAAATATGAACTATGACATAAACTAAAAACAAGTTGACCTGAATCAGTCTTTTGGGGAAGAGATGATATCCTTCTTTTCCACTTCTAGAATTAGATACTCCTCCTCATCGTTAGATAGAGTGGCCATGGGGGGTGTGTGTTGGTGCCCAACACGATCGAATTGTCACATGTTCCAACAGATCCCAAAGAAGCCTATGCTTTCTTCCCTTCACGTTGTCCATCATCCACCGTTGAGACCTTGATTTTGATTCCAAATACAATTTGACACATCAATTCGAATTTACCTTCGAAGATTCTCATTGTATTGAGGATTTCTTTGCATTCCTTGCATTTTTTAAATTCTTGTGTCAGCATTGTATTTATTATCCAATAGGTCTCCACAATTTTGAAAAAAAATGTATCCCAATTTCTAGAGTATATGGGATCGTCAACCTAGCCTTAAATCTCCTCCCTAATATTTGCATCTGAGATTTGTTGTCATTTTTCCCTTATCATTTCCTCCACCTCCTCGATTTCTTTCTGAGATTCTTCAGAGCAATTTTCAATGAAATGTTTCTTGGCTTCCAAGGCCTCATTTTCGTCTCTGGTAGTGGAGGCTCTCTACCTGGACACATATGCATTCCCCAATATTCCTTACCCTTTTTCTTTCTATCATTCCCCACTTTTCTTTCTACTCGAACCATCTCTACTGACCACATAAGGCCCAAAAACCTACCCATAATATAACATAGTCAAGGCTTCCACTTGTCCCCTCCTCTACTCCTGCCAGGATTCAGTAAGGATGCCTCACTCATCTGACCCACACAAAGACGTAAACCAAGGACCCAAAATGAGATAACCAGGGGCCTACCACCTATAGGCACTTGATACAAAATCAAGGAAAGAGGAAGGCCTAGAGGATACTTTGTGTTAACCCACATGTTTCCATCCCACTATCTCCATGGAACTGTCCATCTTTCTCTCTCACTAAACCCCCCACCCCCCCTTCCAAATTTCTTGAAGAAATAACCATTGTTGGATTATATATCTCTTTCTACCTTTCTTGGGCTGACCCAGGTTCAGGTCCACTATGGTTTCCAACAAAACCCCTTTAAAACTATCGGCCCCTCTGGTAAACCAGAAGGCAATGCAGTACATAGAGTGCACTGCGCAGTCTCATCTGAGATAGTTCTATTGGTGGATGCAATTCTCAAGTGCTTGCAACATGAGAATGAGTGGGGATATGGGATTAAAATATGTGATCTTCATTTGTTACTTTAACATTCATCATATCTTGAATACCCTTTCATTATTATTCATGCATGTAAAATAGTGGATCTAACTAGTCATTCACGCATTTGTCTAACATCTAATCATTGAAAGTAAAGGAAATACACAATATTCAATCACATAACACATGATATCTCGTGGTTCACCCCTCCTAGGCTATGTCCACAAATATTTGGCTTCTCTATTATGGTGTTTCCAAACTACAGCGTCACACACATTACAACTTTCCTTCAACGAGTCGAGATCTACAATGAGGCAGACTAGATCACACTAGGCTTCTCAGCCTATGATCTAAACCTCAAGATATACCCTATTTAATCTCCTTAGCTCAACAGCTTACAAAACAAATCAGATTTACAGTCATTCTGGCTTCAAATGACATAGTAACACTGACCAAAAATTGAGCCCTGACCAAGCCTCCTAGGTACCTACTTATACCTATATTTGGCTTACCAACCATTACATCTTCTTACCAAAACCAAAACCCTATCCTGGCTAGGTATTCTTGCATGTGTGCCTCACATGATTTCCTCTTTTGCATGCACGTCTACCTTACACATGCTACTTTTCCTCAAAATTGGGCCTGCACCCAACATTCCCCCAACACTGACATCATGACTCATCTCAAGTCACTTCCTAACTCCAATATCTTTCACTGCCTGTGCCAGTGCTTCGTACATATATGTTATCTATTGGAATTGCTCCTGAGCTTGGTTGCTTCTTCCTGACATGACTTCGACCACCTGCACGGTGACTGGTGGTCTTAAGATCTCGCCCCCCTCCATGCCTACCTCTTCGAGGTGCACTTTCACTATGTCAATCTCCACAAACAATTGTTCTGCATTTTCTTGCAGGGGATCCAGCTAATCGTTTCATGCGATCTTATTTTCTTGCACCGCATTTTCTTCTGCCTAGAGGTTCTTCATTTCTATGACAGTATTGATCTTCTTTGGTAGTGAAATTGTCCTCTATCACTGCTTGACATCTGCCATTGTTGCATGAAATTTATCTTCCTTTCCTTGCATCTCTTGTAGGATCCGATATTCTAATAGTTGTGTCCATATATGGCCACTCGTTTCCAATAGTTTTGCTTCTCTATGTATGTTTTTCATAATGTTCTCTATAGTTGTTGTCATGTATTGCTCTCTTTGTGCTCAAACTGCTGGATGAGTCATAAGTACTGCACGCTCCTCCAGTTCCTTGATCTGGTCTTTATATTGTGTTATCACATAAACTTGTCAGAGTCTTATGGGTTTGTGGTTTCTACCTAAGTCTATAGTTTTTCCCTGTCTCTCTCCTTTTCACAGACCCGATATTAAGTTTTTCCCTTTCGGCTTGTAGTTTTTCTTATGTT
Organism: Picea engelmannii; assembly: GCA_009831015.1. Classification (NCBI taxonomy): domain Eukaryota; kingdom Viridiplantae; phylum Streptophyta; class Pinopsida; order Pinales; family Pinaceae; genus Picea; species Picea engelmannii. The sequence continues at coordinate 30,941 of ML794937.1, forward strand.
TTCCTTCATTCGCTTGAACGACCTGTTTTCCTTGTTGTCTTACCTAGGAAGTCTTGACCCTCTTCTTTGTTGTTTTCTCTAAGGTTAGTCACTTCCCTCTTTAATCCGTCACTGATCCTTTTGCTTTCCTAAGTGCTCAACCAATCATCCAAGTATTTGTTTTCAATGACCGTCACCATAAGCACGAGTACAACACTTACAGTGGTCTAATATGGACTTGAATCAAGCAACCAAGAAAGTTCATTTTTTAGCGGTGGATAATAATCACAGGAATCGGGAGTTCGGAATGTTGTTGAAGTTATTTGTAAAAGAGTTGAACCCCTGAAATCTGAATTCAGCAGGAGCTGTCTGACCCAGAAGGACATGTGGCACCAGATCCGAACCACAGAGAAAATCATTTTAGGAAAGCTGAAGTGAGGAATGCGCAGATGTTCTGAAGTCCCAAAATGTCAATATTCATCTGGGCCATATGATTCAAAGGGACATGTGGCACCTGATCTGAGAATTTGCAATTTTTTGACTCGAAGGTTTTAGCGTGGAGCACAATGTAGATTCACGAAACGCGAAGTCGTGAAGTGCCCTGGAGTTCGGCCGACGATCACAACCTGTGGTTATATGGGAAGCAGGGCAATAAAGAAGGGTAAGTGCCTCTAGAGAGGTGGGTGGTTGAGGTTTTCAAGCAAGCATCCTAGCCATTAAATTCAAAGAAAATCCAACCGTCAATCTGGATGGCCTATTTCGCAGATTCGAGCATCAATATTTTTGGAATCAAGTGGAGTGAAGACTCCCAAATGCGAAATCCCAAAATTTCATATGGAATAAGCGTGAGGTCATGGCCCGAGGTCACATGGAGCGATGGCGAAGAGATGCGCGAAAGGAAGAAAGTGCCTGTATTGTTCACAGAAAAATATCTACATGTCCTTGAGGCATTGGGATTGAATCGGAGGAGTCGTGAGCACCACCTAGAGTAGTCATGGGTGTCACGCCTTGTCCTAATCTTGATGAAAGTAGTTAATGAAAATGGGGGAGGTGGTGGAAACCTCATCTCACCCCATAAAGGGAAATCATGGAAGAGATGGTTGTGGAGGCAGACTGTCAGCCTAAAGTTCCACTATCAAGGAACTCTCCTACAAAGCCCATACTGATAGGAGATCGTGTCTAACAGAAGAATGTAAGTGAAGACTCGCAAAAGAGATGTAAACGCAAAGCCTTGATTGCAGTATCCAGGTCACACTCCTGGTGGTGGAAAGTTTTTCTAAGTATAAATACTTAGTTTTGATCTTTTGTTATGGTTGATGGTTGAGATAAGCTCCCGCGTGTAGATTTTCAGTAAAGCCTTTGGTTCTCTGGTTATGTATTGCATTTTGAGACTTCTTGTTTAATGAAAGTCAACTTTGTTTTCCACCTCTTTTGCCTCTGATATTGAAGGCTCGGGCATGGATGATCCATTCAAGTTGTTGTAATCATGTTGTGATGTATGTTTGATTGCAGTGTTGTTACAATGACTTCAATTTCCTGAAGTTTTGGGTCCAAGAGGATCTTGTATTCAAAGATTCTCCTCCTTGGGCTTCTAGAAGACTGGATGTCCATAGCAGTCCCTTCCATTTTTTCCTCAATTTCTGCCCCCTACTCACCCTTGCTACAACTTATTGTCTGAAGTTAGATCAAGACCTCATATGCCTGTGCATACCAACCCAGTTTTCTAAGTTAAAGCGATATCATCTTGAGTTTTCATCCATTAGACCCCACTTTAAATTTATTCATTGTGACATAAAAAACTAATGGGTACTAGGCTTACCTCTGCTGCAATCCAGAGGTGACTTTTAGTGCTAACATTTCTGGCGTCATTGTTGGGGATGAATTGAAATTTTTTCCTGGGATTGAACGACAAAACTTAGTACTAGTTCTGAAGGTGCATCAAAACTCAGAACATTGAAGATTTCAATTGTGCACCTGGCGACTCCACTGTTGAAACTCCATGGTTTCAATTGTGGCTTCCAGAGGCAGACACATGAGCTCTACTCCAAAACTACCTTTAGTGACACCTGAAGTTGATCCAGAGAAAATTATTAGAAGAAAAAAGACCCTTCAGGAGGGTACTTCTACTGCTGAACTAGGTGATTCTGGTAACTTTCATTATTCTTCTATAGCAACTCCAGTAGTTGTTTCTCATTTTCCTACTACACCATTTATTGTAGCTTCTAGAAGTTTAAATTTCAGGAGTTTTCCTACTCACCACCCCTCTCCCATTTTCACCACTCCTCCTCCTGTTAAATTTTTTGCTTTTACAGAGAGGGAAACCTCTATTCCCTCGAGCTCTGAGGCCTTTTCTCTAGATCCTCAGTTGTTTCCCTTTATTCCCAGAACCACACCTCCAATCTCCCCTGTCTGAACTCCATCCCCTCTTGGTCATCCTCCTGTTCACACTCCAATGGTAGGAGCTAATCCCCCAAGAAATAGAATGGATGCTATAGTAGCTGCTAGATACGCCCCTCTCATTTTGCCTCAGCCTCTTAATTCCCTCTCGGTTGGTGGCTACCTTAAGTAGCTTCCTAAGTTTACGGGGGAGGGAGATATTACTACAGAAGAGCACCTTGTAGTTTTCTATAGTTATGCTGATAACTATGTCATAGTAAATGAATATGTGTGGATGAGGATTTTTGTCCACAGTCTTGATGGAGAAGCTAGGAAATGGGTCAGGGCCCTCTCTCCTGGATCCATTGTTGGGATTGAGGCTTTAGATGATGTCTTCTTGAGACAATGGGGGGATAAAAAATACTTTTTGTATTATATCACAAAGTTTGGATCCCTAAAGAGAAAAGAGGGAGAGTCTGTCTCTGACTTCTCCAAAATATTCAACAAAATGTATAATAAGATCCCCGCTGAGATAAATCCTATAGAAGCCTCTTCTAGAATAACCGATGCTAGTCCTTTTGATCCTGACTTATGCCTCCTGTTAAGAGAGAGAAGAGCTATCTCCTTGGCTCATATGTAAGATGCATCCTTGGAAGTAGAATTTAACGTATTGGCAATTGACCGACTCAGGAATAAGGTTGATAGAGACAGAGGAAAGGGGAGGTTTGAAGCTTCAACCTCTGGTTCCTCTACTACTGCCCCTCAAATGGAAAAAGTAACCAAGTTATTGAAATCACTTTCATCTAGGATGGAGAGATTGGAATTGGAGGGGAAGCAGACATACATAAATCCTCAAAATGTTGATAACAGAGGCAACTTCAGGAGGCCTAATAACAATGATCCTCAGATTATGCAAAGGGAACAAAGGAACAAAGATAGAGAAGATCAGAAAGTCCAGACCCCTCTCCAAAATAATCTTGTCACGGATGATGAAAGAGAGGAAGAATACCTCAATCTAGAAATCCATTGTCTTGGAGATGTTGTTCCTGAGTTTATACTAAGGCTACATGTACAATGTCAGGCATCAGGAAATGAGGGAAAGGTTTTCAATGTTTTCCTTTCACCACATAAATAACAGAGAAACTTTCTTTGAACCGAATTAATATAATAATAGCTCAGAGGTTGTTTCTCGCATCTGAGTTAAATTTGAAAATTGAATGAAATGAAAGAAAAAACACAAAGATTCTAATCAAAGTAAGGCACCAATTACTGAACAATCTTACTCTGTAACAGAAGAAGAAAGTGAGCGATATAAATTTCAATGAAGTGTAAAATATAGCATCTAATCAACATTCAGGTCTTGTATTAACTAATAGTGAATACATAGAAAAAACTGTTTTTTATTAGATTACCGAGTATAACATAACCACAGTAGAGGTTGTACCAAATTGTGATTTGAATTCATCAAATAAAATATATGAAAGTATGTGGGAATATGGAAAGACAAAGAACACATAACTCAGAATAGACGAGATGTAGAATCTTTGGCCTGCATTTGTATTAATTCTCAGTGAAGAGAGTCTTCTCCTTTACAAATGACAAAAATAAGCCCTGGTTTCTTTCTCAAAATGTATATTTATACTAGATTAAAACGTTTTGAATTATATCATTCTAATGTTTTTGTTACAAATGAAAAGATGAAATGCTTCACTTAGTTGTCCTTTGTCTTCCTTCATGCTGGTGGGGTGTTTTCCTTTTTTTTTCCTATAGCTCCAAAATAGGATGGAATAAGCAACTGTACTACTGGCCTCTAGAAGTCTTCCCTTTCCCCTGTTCAATACAATTGACACACTTTTCTAGTAACTGGGCTATCAACTTAGGAAGTTCAGTTTGGTCATTTGCTTCGAAAACGTAGCAGTCGCTTTCTAGCTGTGGCATTCTTTCTCCTATTTGCATGTCTTCTATAATGATAGACAATAACTGTAGGTTTGGTTTTATCAACCATTTATCTATCTGTGCAATATCAACCTGTTTTATCTGATATAGTTCAACTTGGCCTCTTTCCACATTTTCCTTGATATCTAGCAGATGTTTAACTATGTTAATTTTTCCCAATGTTCCACAGCTATTCTCCTTATATAGATCTAACATTTTTTTATTTATTACACCGAATGTTTCTTCACAAGAGTCTCTCACCTCTTTAGCCATTTTTTTTTCTATGATAGATTATGCTCCCATGATTTTAACAGGACATTTCCTCTGGTTTATTCTCGAATGGATAATATGGAAGCGATGCCCATTTCCTCTTTCGTCGTTGATATAATAGCCTCCTGGAAAGTACTTCGAGCCACCTTAGCTTCTCTCTCTTTTAAGGTGATTTTGTCTAAGGCTTGATCTATCAACTGAAAATGATCTTGGATGATTTCTACTTTAGTAAGTAGACTCTATTGAGCTGCTTCTATCTTCTTTTGTATTTCCATGGCTTGAGCTCGAAATACCACTGCATCTATGACCCAGATTTCAGTAGAATTTAATTTATATTGCATTTGTTTTATTAACTCCTCCTGTTGACTTATCTTTGTTTGACTTATCTGAGTTGACTGTTGCATTTTCTCAAGATTTGATTTGAGTTGTTCGATTTTCTGTTAATCAACTGCTCTGAGTTGTTCAAGGTTTTTACATGCTCCTTCCTAGCATTTGCTTCTAAAGTTGCCATTTGAGTCTGTAATTTGCTAATTAATAGGTTTTCTTTTTTAGCCATTCCTTCAAGGTTACAACTGAATATTGGTTGGGTGTTGCATAGGCCCCCAATGTTCCTGCTATCTCATCAGTGAATTCTTCCTCTTCTAAGGCTTATCCATATGTTAATATTATGTACTTCTTGGYTGTTGCACCTGCCTTTTGGTATGTTTCTCGCTTCACCACGACCTTCCTTTTCTTGCTAAAAAAGAAATCGCTASGAGGTAATTCTTCTATAGAGATAGCTATTAAATCCTCTTTAAATATTATCTCTGCATTGGGGTTCCCCTTTGTAAATTTTAAGGGCGTGACAGATGGAATGGGACCGTTGATTTCTTTGGATGCTTGTTTCATGATAGCATCTGTAGCTGTTTCATTTGACAGAGACAAGGGTGTGTATCCTACCCCTTTTGAAGGGGTCTCTGTTTGATCCTTGACTTGTTTAACTGGTGTATATGTCTCTGGGAGTTTTTTCTCTTGGCTTGGGATCTCAGTTTCCTGTTTCGAGGTCTCAGTTTCCTTTATTTTCTTCGGAGTTTTTTGTTTGCCAGGATTTGTATCCTTTGAAACTTGGGATTCTATTTGCTGTGTACCTAGAGTTTTTGAGGTTTTTCCCTGCAAAACTTTGGGGAGGCCACTTCTCCGGTGTTCCTGGAATTTGTAGAAATTGGCCATCTCTCTGGGCAGCAGAGCTCGAACCCGATTTAAGACTTCTGAGTAGGATATCACTCCCCAGAACATTTTTTCATGGGGGGAATCTTCGTGCTCATATATTTTTAGACCACAACTTGCCATATGGTTACCCATGACCTTATGAGGATCTTGTTTCTTAAATTCAATGTCTACTAGTTTCATTTCCTCCAGGGTCGTGGCCTCCGCTTTGGCATGGCTGAAATATAATAAAGAATATGTACCAATGTGTATGGGAAAGGATGGCCATACATTTTTCTGAACTCCTTTGAGTTCTTTGCTTATCCTGCCGAGCAGAGTTTTCCTGGCAATTTCTCGACATACTATCTTGTATGGTAAGAATAGCGGCATGGCATATGGGGGAACAAAATAGCCAAAAACCCTAATATATGTGAACTGTTCTTCTATGTACCAGTCTTCCACGCTGTTCAAGTTTGCCACAACTTTATCTGAAATCCTAGGAGGTGGATGACCGAAGATAATGACATGCATTGGTGCCATTACACAGTTGAAAATCTCATAGATGAAGTCTTTGGATTTATATTCCCAGAGTTTGGAGTGGTAGACATGAATATGCTCTGCATTATTTGGAGTCCAGCTCCAGCTCATTAATGGAAAAGGTGTCATGAAGCAAAAAACATCCATAATGTATGTAGACATGAAAAATGAAGTTGATTTCCCACTTGCCCTTTGTGCTTGATATTCTATAACTTGGTTGGCCAGACTATCTGACAAAAATTTAGCCCAATCGAAAGAGTACCCCTCTACTACTGTCTGGATAAGCGGTACCCATGGGAGAAAAAAATGTGCATTACTCTCTCTTCCATAAAGCCTGCATACCATCATCTCTATATACATAAATTGTGGTTGTATCGAAGAGATTGCATATATACAATGAGTGTCCGCTCGAAACTTTTCAGGACGTGAGCATCAATATTTGATCAGGTCAGATAAGCTTTTTCCAAATTGCTCGCATTCTTTCTTTTTGAAACCCTTTAAGAATTCGGCATTGTAAGTAAAATTGGGTGTGGGGGACAATTTGTACATCGCATGCATATGCTTCAGCATAAATGTTGCAATAGCCACCTTCTGCGTGTTAAATATTGTCCTAGTCGGGATATCTACATGGTCCAGTGCCCATTTAACCATATCACAATAGGGGAAAAGTCGCGGCCTTGTTGCTACCTTTTGCATTTCTGACTGAGCGACAACTTTGTATTTGGTATACAAGTCATATTTCTCGTTGTCTCTCGAGTCGTCTGGGCAGTTTATCAGCTCGTATTGCAAGATGTTGAAAACCTATGTCCATGTTTTGACTGTTTCGATGTTTCTAAGCGAGGTATCAGAAATAATATCCGAGCTCTGACCTAAACTTTCACCAGTCGTTTTTCGCATTTTCCATGGAGCCATGATATAAATATCAAGATTATAGTTCCTGTTACAGAGGATGCAAATACAAACAATGGTTATCTCACTAAATTGGCCCTGTGAAACTAGAATGAAATTCAAACAATGACGGAAATTATTTCTCTTAGAGTACTCGAGTCTGTGCGGGTCCTTGATGACACAACGTTTAATTCTTTTAATAGAAATATTTTGAAATAAAGCAAGATCTTACTTTCAATCATTTCTGTAATTCGCTTATAAATGCCATAAATGTTTGATATTTCGTGATTTGGGATGATCGTAGAAACATTTAATTCTTTACCTGTAAGCTTCACATGTTAAAAGTTGTTTAAGATATTAATTAATCCAGTTTAATCCTTTAATAAATTGCAATTAGTTCTTAATTATTTTTTGGCGTTCATAGTCTTGGATGATTTTATTCTTAGTCTTGGGCCATGAACCTCAAATTTACGATATTTCGATTTAGTTAATTAACTTTGATCAGAATTAAGCTTTTGATTGATCATGGTTTGTTTATAAATTTTGTGACCTTCAGTATCGGGGTTACAAAGGTGTCATTCTATGGTAAAACTATTGAATCACAAAGTCACGATAACAATTAACTAACGTTAATTATCATTAGTCTTGTAATTAACCAGGTTTATCTTAAGTCACTTTCGCAACTTTGCACATCGGACATTTGAAGGTCGCTCGAAACATGACTCCCGAATAGCGAAAGCGTGATGCATTAAAATAGTGATAATCGTTGCTTAATGTTTTGATGATCATGATTAAACCTAACCCAACTTCGTTGTTTTTCATGTCGGGACCTTGAGAGCTTTGACATGTATAACCGTTAGATCTACAAAATCCCGAAATCCAAGATTTGAGGTTTATGGTTATCATTTTTTTTATTTGAAAGAATGGGTGGGTTCAACCTTTTTCTAACTAGAGAATTAAAATATATATATATATATATGTGTTCCAACATAGGCTCCATCTAGGGATGTCGGCTCCCTGGGGGACGAGAAGAACAATAGACCACGTGCCTTTATTGGGTAAATGGAGTCATTACATTTTTTTGGTGAAAAGTTTTTTGAAAGAGGATATGGAGAGAATTTGAGGTTTCATCTTTATCTCTGAAAGCTTTCGAAACTTAATCATTTACTAATCTCAATTCTAGGTCCTTTGATGACTTCCTCTTCCTTGAAACTGATTTCGGGACTACTTAAGATAATCAAAACAACCTTAGGAATTCTAAAAGGTTTTGTCGATCTTTCTTGCATCAAGTCAAAGTAATTTCGATGTTTTTTAATCAGGGAGTCCCGCGTGAACTTGGGATGTATATCTTAGTTAGAAAGAAAACTGGTTACCAGAGTACAATATAATTCATGTATAACAACCTTATAGATATCTTAGACATTGCTTCACTACCAACGGGCCTGTTCAGTACCTCGGTGAAGTTATTTGATTCTCTTTATTGAATTTCCTTTCACCACTTGAGTTTGTAACTTTGCATTTAAATGTCGAGATGAGGGCAATCATTTAATGAATTTCCTTTCATCATCTCTTTTTTGGACTAGATGGGGGAAATCATTTGTGAATTTCCTTTCACCATATGTCCTATATTTTCTTTTTAGAACATGAAGTGGGGGAAATCAATTTGTATAAAGAATACTAGGGGTGATATCTGTTAATAATTTTGGCAACAGATGTCTGTTAACTCACTTTGATTACTCTGGACAAGTCTTCTTTTGACCTTCAAAACATCTTAGCCTGCAGGAAACTTATGGGGGACTTTTTTTTATTTCCAGGGGTCTTCTTCTGAGCAAGATTAATCGTTTAAGTCCTGTTAAAAGAACTAAGAGAGTTAGGATTAGCCTATACATACTTTTGTTCAGTAGGAGCCCGAGGAGGCATGAGGACTTGCCCTTTTTATAAATATTCATTTGTCAGCTTTCAGAGGTAAAGTGTGACCCCTCCTTCCTCTGTGGAGGCCATGGGAATGCATTTGAAGTCAAGGGGAATAATACCAAATATTTGAATAGGGTGAAAGAGGGGTTTTGGATTTCATAAACGCGGTTGTTATAACGCAAACCCGACTCTTGAAAAATTTTCTCTGAGTTCACTTTATTTCTTCTTTTTTCGTTTATTTTAATTTTATCCAGATGATCTCTGTTATGATCTATTTTGAAAATTCATTCCTTTGATAATACATCTAGCAAGCATATTTATACATATAAGACTGTTGTTGCGTCAGGTGATATTCTTTGAAAATCTAAATAATTCAGAGACTCATACCTTTGATTCGCCATTTCATTTTCATCTAAGTAAATTATTTATTTATCACCTGTTTCAGGATAACCAATATTTATGATATACGACCACTTGTTTGTCTCCTTCATAATGTTTGAGCTATAGACCACAATCCTACGTAAAAAAAACATGAAGAGTGTCAAGATTTCACGAGTCACAGTGTTCGATGAGTAAATTATTTTACATTTACTTTTCTATGAAATCACTAACCTGTTTTATTTGTGGTGGAAGTAAGACTTACCTAAAAGCTGTAAAAATAGAAAACACAAACTGGTATATACAATGAGATTTTGGAAATCGTTTATTGCATATATTGCTTAATATAACGCCCATTTATAGGGGCGTTGAGGATTTTACCGTCCAAATTTTCTAGCATAAATGAGTTCTTCCCTTCGAAGGCTGTAACTTTGAATAGTCCATACCAAATATGATCGAATTTGCCATGTTTGGATGAGTCTTCTCTCCTAGCATCCCATTTCAAAACTAAGTTGCCGAGGAGGAATTCTCTATCTTTAGCCTTATGATCAAACATGGCTTTCATGTTGTCTTGATATTTCTAAAGTTTTTCATCCACTTCAACCCTATTTTGTTGAACTTTGATCAGTTGATTTATTCTTCTTGTGACATGATTTGGTTATTCTTTTTCATCTTGCCAAAGTTTCATTACAGGTAGAGCCAAATTAATGGGTGATACTACAATGGTCCTATATACCATTTGAAATGGACAAGTACCAATTGATTTCTTGGTTCCTATCCGATTGGCCCACAAGGCATATTTCAAATGCACATGCCAGGCTTTCTTATTTTCATTCAAAACCTTTTTTATTATGGTGATTAAGCTTTTGTTTGATGATTTAGCTAACCCATTGCCTTGAGGTTAGTACGTTGTAGAATGACCCAGCACAATATTGTATTTTTAACAAAAGCTGACCATTGCCATAGATTTGAATGCCTGGGCATTATCTATAACTATCTTCTGGGGATAGCCAAATCTAGCTAATATATTTTCCTCCAAGAAATTTATCACCACCGAATATGTCTCTTTCCTGGTCAGGATAGCTTCTACCCATTTGGTGAAATAGTCTATAGCAGTCAGTATCCATCTATGTTGTGCACTGGAGTGTGGATTGATTTCGCCTATAAAATCTAACCCCCATTGTTGAAAAGGATCTTCTATTTTAACCGGGACCAAAGGTAATGCTAGGAGTTTCTGCTTGCCTGAGAATAATTGGCAGGAGTTACACGACCTGACTTTGGTGTTCACATATGTGAATAAATTAGGCTAATAATATCATGCTCTCAGGATTTTATAGGTTGTTTATCTCCATGCATGATGTCCTCCACACACTCCTTCGTGAAATTCATTTATAACTCTTTATGTTTCAGATTCTACTAAATAAACTAGTAGAAAACCTAGAGGGTCTTTCCAATACAACTGGCTTTCTAAGATACAATACTTTACCGCATGCAAATTCAATGTCCTAGTTTTAGACGGGGGCATATCGTTTTGGTCAAATAGTCTTTCTAAGGGGATTATACCTTTATGGATTTGTTGTTTTTTTTAGTACTAACATGCGATGATTCACGATCTTTTCTTGGAACTCTTGAGGATCTTCCCCTTCTTGCGTAATCCAAGTATGGTCATTCTGGTTTTCTTGGTCAATATGCATCTCGACAAAGTCTTCCACCATTTCGAGGAACTTTATGATATTTTCATCATCTTCAAACACCTACCAGTGTTGTATATTGTTTGGTATGGAGGGTATGTTCCTCATCTCTATGTGATACTTGAGTTTAAAATATGTAGGAGGTGCAAAAGTTGAGGTTGCTTTGGCTAATGAATCAACTTGTAGATTTTCTGTAAGGGGAATGTAATGGACATTGGCTGACGAGAAAAAAATTTCCATTAAATCTCAGGCATAGTTTCTATAAGATATCAATCTTGGGTGTTTGGTTGTACTGCTGATTTACTTGCTTCAAAATTAATTCTGCATCTCCATAGACTTCCAAGTCTTTTATGTTTAACTTTCTGATAGCTTCTAATCCCAAGACCATAGCTTCGTACTCGCATACATTATTCGTGCAGTCTATGTCCCACTATAGTCTGTAAGAGAAAGGAATGATAAACTCATCCCTAGGTGATAAAAAGAGTACTCCTACACCTTCTCCTTCACATGACGAAGCACCGTCGAAATACATTTTCCAGATTCCAGTACTATATACACTTTCTTTTATCTTTTCTATTTTATTTTTTTTCTTTGAAATCTTTAGCACATTCATCTATATCGTCATCAATTGATAAAATACAATTTCCAAGATCTTGATCAGTGACATAAATAGGGTAATTGCTAGAATTATGTGGATCACTTAACATATATGCCAGCTGTGTTTCCCGGTATAATCGGGTGAAGTGTCCTCCGAAAATGGGAATTGTGGCATATGCCATGTCCAGCTGAAGGGATCCTCAAAGCTTAGTGCCCCAAGACCTGGATAATAGCATACCATACTTTAGATGTATATCAGCAATAACTACATCCATCATAACACTTTTTAATAGGATATGTGAAAGATTTACTACTAAGTCTTTGATCATGCCCATACATTTAAATTTTCTTGAATCAAATGAATACAGGTCTCTGTATGGCCTGGTAATTTCGAGGCCAAGTCTATCCATAATAGCCTTGCGCATCACATTATGTGAGGCTCCAGAATCCAACATGCAGTTATGTAGAAGATGATCATGCACATTTTGTGTAATGTAGAAAGGAGCGACGGTGTCTCTGTCCCCTTCAAAATGAGGACCAAAAATTATATTAGGCCTATCATCTTCCAAATTTATAATGTCATCTTGACTTCCCATATCTGAAAACTTTATCATTTTGGTGATTTGTTTTTAGTAAACAGGGTTCTTTTCCAGTTCAACCAGAGGTATCGGTATTTTGATTTTGTTAATCTCATTTTCTAGGTTGAAACCTCCTATAGTTTTTTTAGTTTCTCTAATTGGTACTTCGGTCTCCTTCTTTTTTTCTTTATTTGTTTGTATTGCTTTATTTTCAGTTGTTTTTGTTCATGATGTCTGTGTTTCGACTATCTTAGTTTTGGCACCTTGTGGGTCAACTCCTTTTATCTTGGTGTTCTATGTTTCTATTTCCTTTGGAGCTAGTTCATATTGTTGGATCATGTTGTCATTGATGCCAATAGTTTGTCATTGATGCAAATGGTTTGATTATTTGGGATATTGTTGGATCATATGTCATTGATATAAATGATTTGGTAATTGATTGATATGATGCCCTTGATGAGAATGATATATGTCCAAGTGGAAACCAATCGATGCAAAGATGAATCATTAGTGTCTT
>ML794937.1:44539-83129 GCA_009831015.1 Picea engelmannii
CATTATTGTCTTGATAGATGCTATTGTTTGATATGTTGTGAATGCTTAGGGAATTCTTGGTATGGCTTCTATGATGTGGCTCAATTTGGTTGATTTGGTGGATGGAGTGAGCAACACTCTTGTGATTCATTAGTGACATGATTTCTATGGTATACTAACTATTTATACATGATTGAGATAGCATTCATATTGATTTGATGTGGAGCATGAGCAAGCTATTGGAGAGCTTGGATGTGTTGTGACTAGTTGTGGGTCAGTTTGGACAATGGAAGATAGAAGAGTTATGAGCATGTGAAGAAAAGAAAAACCTTAGTTTCTTAGAAGAATACGCTTGTTTCATTATACACTGGTCGCGTTCACACGCGGGCTGTAGTGAGCCAGGGCGCGTTCATACGCGGGCGGAAATACTGATAGGTCATGTACCTGTTGACAGATTGATATCTGTTGAGGATTTTTGCCTCATATCAGTAGATGCTGAGGGTGTAAGCTGAGTCTTGCATATAGAGCTAGTGCTCTTGTAGAGTTGTACTCTATTCAGTTGTTGCTGATAAACCCCAAGGATTGAAGTCCGTAATAAAAAGAAAATTGCACATACATCTTGTGTTCTTTGTGTTCATTGTGGTGATGACTTGTTAATGATATATTGCTGATATATGTTGTTGATATGTGCTCACATATAACTGGTTATAAATAACAACAATGGGTAATGAATAAATGTTGAATTCTAATTGATGAGTTTTTGTGCAAGAGGGAAGTTTTGGGAAAAGGAGCCCCACACTCATTCACCCCCCCCTCTAAGTGTGTTAGGTGTGTCCAACACATATACTTCGCCTCTCGGTAGGATTTTCTTTGGTTGGGTATTTGTTATGTTTTTAGTTTTAGACATTAGATTATACTTGTTTTGGAGCTCGACCATTATAGTATCGTCGATTCCTTGGCAAGCAGGATCCTCAGTATTATTTTTTTTTCTATCCTCATTTGGTCGATGTTTTGTTTTTAAAGACCTCTCATAATCTTGTTTAGTTAAATGAGGTTCATAACAATCCTCACCGAGATTATTCATGTCTTCTTCTAAATCCTCAAATTCTTGTATGTCATTTCCTCCTATAAAATTTTTGTTTTTCAAAGGAGTCTAAACTTTCTGATCTTCATTTTTAATTTTTCTTTGTTGTATTTGAGGATTGGGATTCCTCCTGAATTCTCTCCTAACGAACTGATCTGCTTTAGATTGATCTAGTTCCATATTTGAAATTTTATTTGACAGTTCTTTAACTATCTTTGCCATATCATCCATCTTGTCGTCTGTAGACCTCCCAGATCTAGAGGGTCCGGTTTGTTCCCTAAATTGTTTAATCTCTCTATTTCCCGTTTCCACTTTTGTTTTTAATTTTCTAGAAGTCATCATATTTGACTCAATTTCTACAGCGTCATCTTGCATTCAGGTAAGTTCGGTCCCTCTCCTTTCTCTCAATAATAGTGCGAAATCGGGTTCGAAAGCTGCTACAAAAGTTACCTTTACTGCAGGCTGGGAAGGTTTAACTTTGATTGAGATCTTGTTATATAATTTATTAAATCTTTGGATGAATTCAATAGCAGTTTCTAAATTTTTCTTCCTTAAAGCCCCAAACTCAGTTAAATAATATAAGTGATCTTTCCTTTCACCCCATTGTCTGAGAAAAGAGTTTTCTAGTGCGTCGTAGGATAATATCGAACCTACGGGAAAAATTTGAAACCAGGTTCTCACCTATCCTTCGAAAGTTTGAAAAAAAAACTGTGAATACACATCTTCATGCTCGAGACCGAGAATATATGCGAATTGACCAAAGAAATTTATATGTTCGGTTGAGATTAAGTCTCCTTCCCCTGTAAAATTAGGTAGTTTTCTCATGTAGTTTTCAGGTAAATCATGAAGGGGTACTGCGAGGACCAAAGGAGCATATCTGGCATCTGCTTTAGCAAAAATCCTGGGGGGTGGGGGTGGGCCTTGACCGCCCCCTCCTCCTCCTCTGGCAGTTGCCATAGATATTCTAGGAGAGGAAACTGGTACGTTATAAAGAGGGTTTTCAAATATGTATAGCGATCCTTTAACATCTTAGGGATGAAGCAAAAACGATTCTGAGAACCGTTTATTAGGAGACGAAAAAACTGAAAAAGGGGGAAATGAGATACGGGGACTCGGTTCCTCTGACTTGCAAGATATGTAAACGGGAGAACCTGCAGGAGTTGAATTCAAGTGTATGATATACTCTTATAGAATTTGTGAGGTTGGGGAATTTAGTTCGAGAGTTGGTGGGATATCAATCAAAACATACTTTACTGTAGATGTTTTACCTTCACTTACACAGCAGGTAGTCGAATGAGCTTCAGTCTTAATTTCGGGTAGAACTAATTTAAGGTTTATGGTTTCAAGTGGAACCTTAGCCTTAAACTGTGTGGATTTAGGTTGGTAAACCTCAGTAGCTTGCTTAAGGAATCCTCTTGGTTTCAGTATTTTTTCAGGCTCGAAAACAGGCATGGTCTGCTTATCATCTGGGTTTTGTCTTGTGTTCCTTCAACCATATGCCAGCTTATTTAAAATGTGGAGTCTCCAAGTGAATAATAAAAACTTATCCTTTATAATGTGTTCAGTCTTTGTTCACTATCAAAGAAAGAAACTTGCAAATGTCGTTCTCCCAGGGAAAAATAACTCCGTTTCTCCGTCCCCGACAACGGCGCCAAAAAGATGTTCCTGAGTTTATACTAAGGCTACAAGTATAATGTCAGGCATTAGGAAATGAGGGAAAGGTTTTCAATGTTTTCCTTTCACCACGTAAATAACAGAGAAAATTTCTTTGAACTAAATTAATATAATAACATCTAAGAGGTTGTCTCTCGCATCTGAGTTAAATTCGAAAAATTGAATGAAATGAAAGAAAAAACACAAAGCTGCTAATCAAAGCAAGGCATCAATTACTGAAGAATCTTACACTGTAACAGAAGAATAAAGTGAGTGATATAACTATCAATGAAGTGTAAAATATAACATATAATCAACATTCAGGTCTTGTATTAACTAATAGTGAATACAGAGGAAATCTGTTTGTTATTAGATTACTGAGTATAACATAACCACAATAGAGGTTGTACTAAATTGCGATTTTCATTCATCACAGAAAATATATGAAAGTATGTGGGAATATGGAAAGACAAAGAACACATAACTCAGAATAGACGAGATGTAGAATTGTTGGCCTGCATTTGTATTAATTCTAAGTGAAGAGAGTCTTCTCCTTTATAATCGGCAAAAAACGACCCTAGTTTCTTTCTCAAAATGTATATTTATACTAAGATTAAAACGTTTCAAATTCTATCATTCTAAAGTTTCGGTTACAAATGAAAATATGAAACACTTCACTTAGTTGTCCTTTGTCTTCCTTCATGCTGGAGGGGTGTTTTGTTTCCTTTGTCCTCTAGCTCCAAAATAGGATGGAATAACCAACTATACTACTGGCCTCCAGAAGTCTTCCCTTTCCCCTGTTCAATACAATTGAGTCACTTTTCTACTAACTAGGCTATCAACTTGGGAAGTTCAGTTTGGTCATTTGCTTCGAAAATGTAACACTTCTTTTCCAGCTATGGCAGTCTTTCTCCTATTTGCCTGTCTTCTATAATGATAGACAATAACTGTAGGTTTGGTTTTATCAACCATTTATCTATCTGGGCAATATCAACCTGTTTTATCTGAGATATTTCAACCTGGTCTCTTTCCACATTTTCCTTGATATCTAGCGAATGTTTAACTATGTTAATTTTTCCGAATGTTCCAGAGCTATTCTCCTTATCAAGATCTAGCAATTTTTTATTTATTAGGCCAAATGTTTCTTCACAAGAGTCTCTCACCTCTTTAGCCATTTTTATGTTTTCGGATAGATTATGCTCCCATGATTTTAACATGATGTTTCCTCTGGTTTGTTCTCGAATGTATAATCTGGAAGTGATGGCCATTTCCTCTTTCGTCATTGATATAATAGCCTCCTGGAAAGTACTTCGAGCCACCTTAGCTTCTCTCTCTCTTAAGGTGATTTTTTCTAAGGCTTGATCTATCAACTAAAAATGATCCTGGATGATTTCTACTTTAGTAAGTAGACTATGTTGAGTTGCTTCTATCTTCTTTTGTATTTTCGTGACTTGAGTTCGAAATAACACTACATCTATGACCTGGCCTTCAGTAGAATTTAATTTAGATTGCAATTGTTTTATTAACTCCTCCTGTTGACTTATCTGTGTTTGACTTATCTAAGCCGACTTTTTCATTTTCTCAATATTTGATTTGAGTTGTTAGATTTTCTATTGATCAACTGCTCTGACTTGTTAAAGGTTTTTACATGCCTCCTTCCTAGCATTCGCTTCTATAGTTGCCATCTATGTCTATAATTTGCTAATTAACAAGTTTTTTTGTTTGAATCGTTCCTTCAAGGTTCCAACTAAATATTGGTTGGCCATTGCATAGGCCCCCAATGTTCCTTCTATCTCATCAACGAATTCTTCCTCTTCTAAGGCTTCTCCATCCATTAATATTTTGTACTTCTTAGCTGTTGCACCTACCTTTTGGTATGTTTCTCGCTTCACCACGACCTTCCATTTCTTGATAAAAAATAAATCACTAGGAGGTAATTCTTCTATAGAGATAGGTGTTAAATCCTCTTTAAATATTGTCTCTGCATTGGGGTTCCCCTTTGTAAGTTGTAAGGGCGTGACGGATGGAATGGGACTATCGATTTCTTTGGATGCTTGTTTCTTGATAGCAGTTGTGGTCGTTTCATTTGATGGAGACAAGGGTTTGTCTCCTACCCCTTTTGAAGGGGCCTCTGTTTGATCCTTGAGTTGTTTAACTAGTGTATCTGTCTTTGGAAGTTTTTTCTCTTGGCTTGGGATCTCAGTTTCCTATTTTGAGGTCTCAGTTTCCTTTATGTTCTCTAGAGTTTTTTATTTTCCAGGATTTGTATCCTTTGAACCTTGGGCTTCTATTTGTTGTGTAACTCGAGTATTTTAGGTTTTTTCCTGCAAAATTTTGGGGATGCCACTTCTCCGGTGTTCCAACTGGAATTTGTAGAAATCAACCATCTCTCCGGGAAGCAGAGCTCAAACCCGATTTAAGACTTCTGAGTAGGATCTCACTCCTTAGAACATTTCGTCATCGGGGGAATCTTCGTGCTCATATATTTTTAGACCACAACTTGCACATGGTTACCCACGACCTTATGAGTATCGTGTTTCTTAAATTCAATGTCTACTAGTTTCATTTCCTCCAGGGTCGTGGCCTCCACTTTGGCATGGCTGAAATCTAATAAAGAATATGTAGCAATGTGTATGGGAAATGACGGCCGTACCTTTTTCTAAACTCCTTTGAGTTCTTTGCTTATCCCATCGAGCATAGTTTTCCTGGCGATTTATCGACATACTAGCTTCTCTGGTAAGAATAGCGGCATGGCATATAGGGGAACAAAGCATCCAAAAACCCTAATATATGAGAATTGTTCTTATATGTACCATTGTGCCACGTTGTTCAAGTTTTCCACAATTTTATCTGAAATCGTGGGAGGTGGATGGCCGAAGATAACGACATGCATTGGTACCATTACACAGTTGAAAATCTCATAGGAAAAGTCTTTGGATTTATGTTCCCAGAGTTTGGAGTTGTACACACGAATAGGCTCTGTGTTATTTGGAGTCTAGCTCCAACTCATTAATGGAAAAGGTGTCATGAAGAAAACAACATCCATAATGTATGTAGACATGAAAAATGAAGTTGTTTTCCCACTCACCCTTTGTTCTTGATATTCTGTAACTTGGCTGGCCAAACTGTCTGACAACAATTTATCCCAGTCGAAAGAGTACCCCTCTGCTACTGTCTAGATAAGCAGTCCCCATGGGAGAAAACAATGCACAATATTCTCTCTTCCATAAAGCCTGCATACCATCATCAATATATATATAAATTGTGGTTGTAAAGAAGATATTGCGTATATACCGTGAGTTTCCGCTCGAAACTTTTCAGGACATGAGCACCAATCTTTGATCAGGTCGGATAAGCTTTTTCCAAATTGCTCGCATTCTTTCTTTTTGAAACCCTCTAAAAATTTGGCATTGTAAGTAAAATTGGGTATGGGGGACAATTTGTACATCGCCTGCAGATGCTCTGGCCTAAATGTCCCAACAACCACCTTCTGCGTGTTAAATATTGTCCTAGTCGGGATATCTACATGGTCCATTGCCCATTTAACCATATGACAATAGGGGAAAAGTCGTGGCCTTATTGCTACCTTTTGCATCTCCGACTGAGTGACCACTTTGTATTTGATATACAAGTCATATTTATTGTTGTTGCTCGAGTTGTCTGGGAAGTTTATCAGCTTGTATTGCAAGATGTTGAAAACGTATGTCCATGTTTTGATTGTGTCGATGTTTCTAGGTGAGGTATCAGAAATAATATCCGAGCTCTGACCTGAACTTTCACCAGCCGTGTTTGGCATTTTCTGTGGAGCCATGATATAAAATATCAAGATTATAGTTCCTGTTACAGAGGATGCAAATACAAACAATGGTTATCTCGCTAAACTGGCCCTGTGAAACTAGAATGAAATTCAAACAATGACGAAAATTATTTCGCTTAGAGTACCCGAGTCTGTGTGGGTCCTTGCTGAAACAACGTTTAATTATTTTAATAGAAATATTTTGAAATAAAGCAAGATATTACTTTCAATCATTTCCCTAATTTGCTTATAAATTCCATAAATGTTTGACATTTCATGACTTGGGATGATCGTAGAAACATTTAATTCTTTACCCGTAAGATTTACAGGTTAAAAGTTGTTTAAGATATTAATTAATCCAGTTTAATCCTTTAATTAATTGAAATTAGTTCTTAATTCTTTTTTGGCGTTCGTAGTCTCGGAAGATTTTATTCTTAGTCTTGGGCCATGAACCCCAAATTGACGATATTGCGATTTGGTTAATTAACTTTGATCATAATTAAGCTTTTGATTGATCATAATTAGTTTATAAATTTCGTGACCTTCAGTATCGAAGTTACAAAGGTGTCGTTCTATGGTAAAACTGTCGAATTGTGAAGTCATGACAAAAATTAGCTAATGTTAATTATCATTAGTATTGTAATTAACCAAGTTTATCTTAATTCACTTTCGCAACTTTGCAGATCGAACATTTGAAGGTTGCTCGAAACGTGACTCCTGAATCACGAAAGCGTGATGCATTAAAATACTGATAATCGTTGCTTATTGTTTCTATGATCATGATTAAACCTAACCCAACTTCGTTCTTTCACATGTTAGGACCTTGAGAGCTTTGACATGTATAATCGTTAGATCTGCGAAATCCCGAAATCCGGGATTTGAGGTTTATGGTTATCATTTTTGTTATTTGAAAGAATGGGCATCTTCAACCTTTTGGTAACTGGAGCATTAATATATATATATATATGTTCCAACAGGAGACACATCCTATTTTCCTCACTTAACTCAATCAGCATACGAGGATTCTCTCATGGAAAGCTAATTAAACGAGCTGAGCAAGGGGGATAAGGCCAACAACAACCCAAATAGATACAGCCTCAGGTCCAAAAGGAAAGAAGGAAAACCTGATGTCCCTGATCATCCTAACAGAGCAGGAAAGCCTGTTAAAGATGTAGCAGACGACAACATAGGTAAGAAAATTCAAAACCCCTCTCCAGTGGTCAAAACTCTTGTCCTGGAAGTGAAAGAAATTCCAAATCGCACATCCCCTTTTAATTTTGAGCATGAGATTCATAAAATTAGGATCCCTGTACCCCTCTCAAAGCTGGTCAAGCATGAGGAGTTTAAGAGATCCCTATCTAAATTGTTGCTGCCTAAACCCTTGAATCATCCCATAGACTCAATCAATTTGCAGGACAAAAAGAAAACAATCATCCTATGTCCCATGGCAAAAGATAAAGATGATTCATCCCCTCCCTTCTACACATCACTAAGCATACATGATAAAGTGTTGCATAATTGTCTAATGGATTCAGGGGCATCTCATAATCTCATGCCCAAAAATGTCATGGAAGAACTTGGATTATAAATCACTAAGGCTTATCATGATTTATATTCTTTTGATTCAAGGAGTGTGCAGTGCCTTGGGGTCATCAAAGATCTGGTTGTGACCTTTTTTCAGCTTCCCATGAAAAGTGTGGTCATGGATATCGTGGTGGTTGATGTTCCTCCCAAGTTTGGCATGCTCTTGTCAAGATCTTGGATTAAAAGACTTGGAGGAACATTGCAGATGGACCTCACATATGCTACCATTACTGTGTTTGGAGGGGAGCATAGAAGACTGTACAGAGAGGCTCAATTGGCCTATATTATTAGTGATGAAGCAAACCCCACCAATCATCCTATTGTTTCACTTTATATTGATTTGGGATCTAGATTATTGTATCTTACTGATGCTCCTGAACCACCTCTTGAAATCAGAAAATAGTCCCTTACTCTCTATGGAGAATCTCCTCCGATCACTTATGTTTGGAAAATGTTCTTTGATGGAGCCTCTTCTAGAGAAGGTGTTGGTGTTGGAGTGATCCTTGTTTCACCTATTCAAGAGATCATATCTATATCCTACAAGTTAGAATTTGAAACTACCAACAATGTGGCAGAATACGAAGCTCTTGTTTTGGGTTTGAGGGATGCAAAATACCTAGGAATTACAGAGATATCAGTGTTTGGGGATGCCAAGTTAATTGTCCATCATATCAGAAGCATTTATCAAGCCAATCACCCTCGGCTTAGGAGTTACAGAAATGAATTATGGGATCTAGTCAACATTTTTTTCTTGGCTTTCAACATCTCATTTGTTCCAAGAGAAGAGAATGCTATGGCCGATTCTCTGGCTGCGTCATCAAGTAATTTCAATGTCCCTCTACCACCTAAACTTAGGTATGATGTAGAAGTGAAATATAGACCCTCTATGCCTGACAATGTCAAACATTGGAAAGTTTTTTAGGATGATCTGGAAATCAAAAGAGTCTTGGAGACCGTTGATGAGATTTTTGCATTACACATTGATCAAGATCCTGATTCTCAAATAAATCCTCATGATGAAGCTTTTCTAAACAAAATTGCTAACCATCATATTGTCTAGCTGCCTAGAAATCATATCCCAAAGGGACTAATTCCTTTGGAAAGACTGTTTCACATGAACGATGTGGCAGTAAAGGGTAAAGCCCCAAATGAAGAAGCTGACATGAATGAGTGAAATATTGGCATAGAGGAGGATCCAAAATTTGTTAAGTTGTCAAGAAGCCTATCAAGGGAACAAAGGACCGAGTATGCTGAGTTATTAAGAGAATTTGTTGATGTGTTTGTCTATCCCTATGAAGATATCAAAACATATGACACAAGTGTCATCAAGCATAAGATCCAATTGAAAGAGAAGGCCAAACCATTTAGGCAGAAATTAAGACAAATAAACCCCATGTTGTTGCCTATTATGGAGAGGGAAGTAAAGAAGTTGTTGGATGCCCAAATCATTGTCCCGTTGAGATATTCTAAATGGGTAGCCAACTTGGTTCCAGTGAGGAAGAAAAATGGAGAAATCAGACTGTGTGTCGATTTCAACAACCTGAACAGAAGCTCTAAGAAGGGGAATTACCCTTTGCCAGACATGGAACACATATTGCAAAGGGTAACAGGTGCATCCAGGATTTCCACGATTGATGGATTTTCTGGCTACAATCAGATCTTTGTCCTGCCTAAAGATAGATAAAATACAACCTTCACCACTCCTTGGGGCACATTCATGTATGTCAAAATTCCCTTTGGATTGATGAATGCATGAGAAACCTTCCAACGAGCCATAGACATCACTTTCATTGGAGAAAGGGATAAATTTGTAGTCATCTATCTTGATGACATTATAGTCTTCTCTAGATCTGATAAAGAACATTGCCAACATCTGAGAAGGGTCTTCCTAAAATGAAGAAGGTTAGGTCTCTCCCTAAATCCCAAGAAGTCTTTGTTTGCCATGTGAGAGGGAAAATGGTCGGGGCACATAGTATCAGATGAGGGGGTCAAGATTGATTCAAGAAGAGAAGAAGCTATCCAAACCTTGTCACTTCCCTGATCTCGGAAGGAAGTTCAGTCTTTCCTAGGAAAGATTAATTTTTTGAGAAGGTTTGTTTCAAATTTTGCTGAATTGGTGAAGCATATTACAACCATGCTCAGGAAGGGGAATGAAGAAAAATGGACTACTGAGTCTAGAAATTCCTTTAATCAAATCAAGAAGGCCTTGACTGAGGAACTTGTGCTTATCAATCCTGATTATTTCAAGGAGTTTCTGATTTTTTCCTTTGCTTCTTTTAACACAGTGGCAGTCATTTTATTGTAGAAGAATGTCGAGGGGCTGGAGCAACCTATTTCCTTTTTTACCAAGGCACTAAGAGATGCAAAGATCAAATATGACATCATGAAGAAGCAGGCCTATGCTTTAGTAAAATCCCTCAAATCTTTCAGGATATAAGTCTTGCATTCAAAGGTCATTTCATATTTTCCTTCAACTTCTGTGAAGGACATTCTCATTCAGCCTGACATAGACGGAAGAAGGAGCAAGTGGATTGCCAAAATCCTTGAATTTGATCTGGAAATAAAGCCCACCAAAATATTTAAATGCCAAGGTTTAGCCAAGCTATTGGATGAATCTAATTGCAAATTTTTGGGGGTTAACTTCATCAACACTTGTGCAGAGAAACAACAAGATAAGTTCACTGATGCAAGTTCCCAGGGCAGCCCTCCGCTGGAAGAATGCACCTGGTACAAAGACATTGTATATTTTCTGCAGGAGTTAAGGCCTCCATATGGAATGGGAAAAATCAAGGCAAGAGATCTTAAGCTCAAAGCAATTAGATATTGCCTTATTGATCAGGATTTGTATTGGAAAGATCCCCTAGGTGTTTTGTTAAGATGTTTAGGCCAACAAGAAGCCCAAAAAATTATGTTTGATTTTCATGATAGCCTATGTGGGGGACATCACTTCTGGAGGACCACATCCTATAAGATTCTCAGGACTAGGTATTTCTGGCCTACTCTTTTTACCGATATCTGTGCAAAAATTAGGGCTTGTTTCAAGTGCCATTAATTCTCCGAGAAGCAACAACTCTAGTCTTTTCCATTGAAGCCCATGGTAGCTTTAGGACCCTTTCAGTAGTGGGGCCTAGATTTTATTGGGGAAATTCATCCTGCATCAAGAGGTCAGCACAGGTGGATCTTGACTGCGACAGATTACTTCACCAAATAGATAGAAGTTATCCCCACGAGGAATGCTTCTCACAAAGTAGTCATTGGCTTCCTTGAAGATATTATGGAAAGGTTTGGTTGTCTGAATAGAATCATCACTGACAACGCTGCATCCTTCAAGGCTGAGCCATTGATCAAATTCCGTGAGTAGTTTGAAATTTCATTGATCCACTCCACCCCTTACTATCCCCAAGGAAATGGACTAGCAGAGTCCTCTAACAAAAGCCTTATAAATATTATCAAAAGACTACTAGAGGAAAACAAGAAAGCATGGGATTCAAATATCAAATTCACTCTGTGGGCTAACAGAGTGACAACAAATAGATCTCTGGGTGTCTCTCCTTTTCATCTTGTGTACGGGATGAAGGCCATATTTCCTTCTCAGTTGGCATTGTCGGTGGAGAAATTATTCCAAGACTACCAAGGGGAGCCTGATGATATGATCATAAGAATATAACAGCTGGTAAAAGTGCAGCAGACTAGAGAGAAAATGATGGAAAAAGCACATGAACATCAACAGAAGATCAAGCAGGCTTTTGACAGGAAAGTAGGAAAGGAGGATTTTCATATGGGAGATCTAGTGCTAAAATGGGATACACCCAAGCAGGACAAAGGCAAGCATGGTAAATTTGATGCCTTGTGGAAAGGACCCTTAAAAATCTATGAAATATTCCCTAATAATCCTTATAGGTTGCAGAATTTGGAGGGTGGTGCAAGTGCATAATGGTAGAAGAGATGCAAATGAAAATCATTGATTGTAGTAGCCAGGTCACACTCCTGGTGGAGGCAAGTTTTTTTGAGTCTAAATACTCAGTTTTGATATTTTGTTATGTTCGATGGTTGAGCTAAGCTCCCACATGTAAAGTTTTAGTAAAGCCTCTAGTTCTTTGGTTATGTATTGCATTTTGAGACTTCTTGTTTAATGACAATCAACTTTCTTTTCCACCTCCTTTATCTCTGATATTGAAGGCTTGGGCATGGATGATCCAGTCGAGTTGTTGTAATCATGTTGTGATGTATGTTTGATTACAATGTTGTTACAATGACTTCAATTTCCTGAATTTTTGGGTCCAAGAGGATCTTGTATTCAAATATTCTCCTCCTTGGGCTTCTGGAAGACCGGATGTCCATAGCAGTCCCTTCCATTTTCTCCTCAAGTTCTACTCCCTACTCACCCTTTCTACAACTTGATGTATGAAGTTAGATCAAGACCTCATCTCTATGTTCATACCAGCCCAGTTTTCCGAGTTAAAGTGATATCATCTTGAGTTTTCATCCATTAGACCCCCCTTTAAATTTATTCATTGTGACATAAAAAAAAGATGGGTACTGGGCTTACCTCTACTGCAATCTAGAGGTTACTTCTAGTGCTAACATATTGCACCAGGGCCTATGCTATTTTTCTCATCTTCTCTTTAGAAGGTGCTTCTTCCAATTCTGTGTTGTCGGGGATGGCTTGAAATACTCCACTTATATGTTTCTCCATATCCTCCACCTTTTTTTGTGCTAGATTTCTCTCCTGCCCTTCGTGGCTAAGTGCCTCCTTTAGTGAGGTGTTGTCTTCATGTGCCAATTTTAATTTTTTCACATCCAACCTTGCTCTGGACTAAATCTCCTGCAGGACGCTCACTTGTAATTTATACAATGATTTAGTTGGAATCTTGGGCATCTCCAAGTCCAACCTCCCAATGTATTTAAGGGGCCTCTATGATGTATCCTCATCGAAAAATAACATCTCCAATGTTATGATTAAATTAACACTTCCCTGCACCATGATTTGCATTGTCTCTCCAACAGGTGTATATTATCTAGTGGGCACTAGTTTCTCCTTCTGTTTCTACTCTGTCCTGATCCTCAACAGCTCCAGTGCAATTTTTAGCTGTTGTACTTTCTCCAAAATTGAAGCTCGATGATTCTCCATGTTTTTCCATACCTCCAACAGTCTATCTTCTACTTTCATTGCTATCATATCCATATCATCTGTTGTCAATGTTGTTTCCATTAGTTTTCTAGGGCCTTTTGCTTCTTCCCAACACCACTTGCTTTCTCCCATGAACTTTTTATTTGGGCATATGATGGTTCATATTCCTCTGGAATCTCTGTATCCATGCCAGTATCCTGACCAACTTCTTCTTCCATGGCTACCTCTTGTGCCTCTGTCTACACTTCTTCTGCGCTCACCTAACATGTCGGTCCTCTTGGTGCCTACTCTGTGCCTGGTGGACCCTATGTAGGACCATGATGTGACTTATTTTGTGTCTTGATTTTATTTTGAATTGGGATGCTTTCCCCCACTATACCTATTATTGTATTCATTTTTTGGCTAGCACCATTCCTGCCTATCTGCTGCGCTAGGACTATGCTACCTTATATCTGGATTTGTACAATTTTTGTTGCTCTTGGAATATCTAGCACTTTCCACTCCTCAGTCCACTCTTGAACCTCCATGTGGATGTCCTACATCGTCACACAGTACTTCAGATGCAACCACTAGTTATTTGGATCCTTTTCTTCCTACAGCCACATGTTGTGGTATATGCCTAGAATTTTTCTATCTGTCCAAACTCCTAGACAGTTTCTGGGGAGATCCTCCATGCATCCTCTAATATGTTCTGGATCTTTGTTAAATACTGAGCGAACATGGTTTTGTTTAATTTGTTTACCTTGGGATCTGTTGTGCTTCTGAGCGACGTGTAGCGTGTTGTGCCACATTTTATTGTACTTGGAAAGAACATAGTGTATGTGAGTTCCTGCCACCCCATAAGTGAAATGTGGATGAGTAACCACGAGTAGTGGAACTTAGAGCCCCATTATTTCATGTCCTTGTAGTCTTTAAGGAACAATTTCAGTAGATAAGGGTCCTAGCCCATCGAGCTCCCCTTTGCGCACTGCGTCGCGACTACTACTAATCATGCAGGTACTTCTTATTTTTGACACTTACGCATTAATTTGCAACTAATAAATCCTATTGAAAATCATGTCAGAGGATGATTGATTTCACTGATCTTGATACCTATGTTACCCCTCTCTACGCCATACTTTTCTTTAATCTCATTCGAGATGGATTTATCCTTTGTGTTTTCCTCTAGGTATTGTTCTGGCTTCTCCCCATCTATGGATAGCCCTGTAATCACTGTGATGAGGTTGATGTTGATCGGCATTGGCTTATCCATTCACAAGATGCCTCCATTCACCCTTGGTAATAGTTTTTTGACACATCTGTTGATGTGTTTCCCACACCTGAATTGTGGTATGTCTAATAAATTCATGAAGTCGGTGTTGTACAGTTCCAAGATCCACTGCACAGGCTCCAACAGTGGTGCACCTAATGAGCCTTCTCCTCTACTCTCTAGGTAGATTTGTATTGCTAAATCTAGGAACTTTATGGCATCAGAGACATCATGGTCAGAGTGTTTAAGGATATCAACTCCTCCTACCACGTTATCGTCGGTCTTCACTCCCTTGGGAATGTTCGACATCACCATACCTAGTTCTTCCTATTTGCGTTGTATGCCCTACGCATTACTCTCTGCTCGTGCCTTCTTTTTCCCTTGTGGGGATGATACCCCACCCTCTGGTATAGCCTCTTTCTCTGTTTCACTCTTTGGTTCCATATCTTGGCCCTGCTGTATTGAACCTGTGGTTGGTTCTTCTTTTTATGACCCTTTTCCCCTGGACCCGTCAGATTATGTTCGTTTGACATCCTCTTCCGGCTCCTCAAGATCCTTTGCAGTTTCCTTCTCCTCTTCCACATGCAATGTGGTCTTTGCGTACTCTAGTGTGTGGATTTCATCCACATCCACCACTATGGGCTTCTCATTTGTTTTGGTTTGAGGTACTCGAGTGCTACTCTGTGTGCTTCGTCTGATTCTGCTCAATGCTCTAACCCTTGGTGGTGACATGGAAAAGAAATCCAAACCGCAGGCTTTCAAATCGATAGATGGTAGTGTAAATTATCACTCTATCTCTCTTCCACTTAGATCTACGTTATTCTCCTTCGAAAATAACACAATGGGTCACTTCCCTCCATTTTTCTGACTTTATAGTGGGACAGAGAAGTGACATTTGTGTCACACTAACAGTTGTCACTTTTTCACTTTTTTGCAGTGTTTCCTGTGCGTTGTACCTTTCTACCTGTTAATTGATCTTATGCGAGCAATGTTTTTGAACCTTGGATTTCTTGCAGTGCACTGTTCTATTCTACCAATTCTATTCTGTCAAGACCCTACATGTGTGTCGATCTGTTTTTATTTTTATCCCCTTTTTACTTTTTATGGATTTTCTTCTTTTTATTTGTTTTTCTCATTTTCTCTCCCTTACTTCTACTATAATACACTATATAGATATGTTCTTACTACGCAGTAAATTTCTAAGTACTAAGAGGTGTCTCCATAAATCTGTACTTTGTTTGCCAATTTTCCACATAAACTTTACTTGAGGGAAGCATATATAACCATGAGGTGTCAAAATCCTAAACACCATTTAGAATTTTCCTAAGCATGAACTCTTTATTTTCCTCTACAATATTTTGAATGGCCATATTGGACAAATTGGATGGTTGACTGTTGGCCCTTGGTTATGGCAGTATGCGAAGATTGAGGAAGAAAAGGGAGAAAGTGAACTTCGTGGAAGACACGGTGACTGTTACTGGGTCAAAGTGAGAAAAAGAGTAGAAAAGATGGAGCAAAGTCTGAGAAATCAATTCATTGAATGAGGATATTAGGGATGATAGATAAACAATAAAGAAGGATCGTAGACAACTCAGCAAGTGGGAAAATCCACCATTAGATTCTTTGGAACACCGCATGAGAAGGATGGAAATACAGGACGGAGAAGCCCTGAAAATACGAGTCAAGTTGACCTAGGGTTTTAGACACCTAGGGTTTTGGTATCTAGGGTTTTGGAGACCTAATTTTTGGCCTAAGGATGTCGGTGAGCTATTATAATGTATAAATAGAGGTCAAGAAGACCTGGGTTGGGTTGGTGTCAAGATTGTCATTGTTGTTATTGATCGATCTAGTTGTTGTTATGAGTGATTGTTCTTGTGTGAGAGAGAAGTGCTAAGAGTGAGAGCCTTCTGGTATTGTAAGATCTACAGCTGGGTGCACAAAGAGGGAAGAGAAAGAGAGGAGAAGAAAGAAGATCTGCTAGCTAAAAGTGCATACAAGAACTGTATGCTTTACCTTAATATATTATAGCATAGTTTTGTGGATGTAGCCCTAGAGAGAGGGTGAACCACATACATATTGTGTTGTGTGTGATTGGCATTTTATCTCTGTCATTGATATACTATGATTGCATTATTGTTTTAGATCTGATAAGTAGATGTGCAGAATAGATCTAAGTTGATAAGTGATATATGAATGTTGTTTTGTTCTTGTGTTAAATCCACTTGATCTTCCCTTTGGTTGTAGACATCTCTGTCCTACAACCCCCTCATAACTGCTTCAGGTGAGACTGCATCTGCTTCACAGGTGTCACCGAAAGGGCCAGTAGTTAGGGCTTGTTGGTGTGCTCTTGGAGTTGAACCCTGGGTCTGCCCTTGTTCCAACAAATGGTCCAGCTGTCGGGACAGGAATCTTCTTGAGGGAATGCTAAGGTGGTTTCCATCGAAGATAGAGACTCAAAAGTGGATAGAGGATCAAGAAAATGACTTCACTGAAGCCCAGAATAAAAACCCTAATCTGTGTATAGAGGATTGGTTGGAGAAATATAACTTTACCAATATACATGAGATATTCTTTGGGGGAATCCATCATGAGCTGTATGAATGGCTAGCCAGATTAGCAGATACCCAGTTCGAGATCCAATCTAGACCTCTTATGGTTTGGACGTCGGATTTGATCAAGAAGGTCAAAAGAGTTGATAATGTTGTATCTCGAGCAGTAGATCACCGGTTTGATAGAACCATTAGAGGGTACATCATAGAGTTTGTTATTGACAGAGTAGAATCATACAACCAAGATGAGAGATACTTCTTCAAGGGACCCAGAGGAAATGTTTTACAATTTTTGAAGTTGAGACTCAAGATGTTATTGCATGAGAAGAACATCTTGAAGATACAGTAGATTGGTCAGATCTAGAAAGGCTAATGTTCAAGAATTCAGACAGCAAAAGTGACACAGAAGTTGGACATACGTGCAGTGGGAGACTGTTATGAGAATTTCACCTTGCAAACCTGTTTAAGAAGAACTATGGGGAGGAGGGTTTCTACACTGGAGAATAGGCAGAACTGACAGATGAAGAACATTTAGAACCCGCTAGGGCAAAGGAAGGAAAAGCTAAAGAGCTTCACCAGGGAGATCCTGAAACCTCAGAAACTGCATAGACCATCGAAGTAAGTATTGTTATCCCTCCTGTTGATTCAGTAGTATTAAGAAATCAGAGTAATCCCAGTCACCAGAGTACCCAGAGCACTTTCAATAGTAGTCCACCACATATTCAGTCAGGAACCCTAGGAAGATCTATGGAAGATGAGATGAGGCTTCCTATCTTTAGGGGAGATGGATCTGAAGATCTTGATTAGCATTGTTTCCTATGTGAAGCCGTATGGAATATTAAAAATTTCACTCACAAAGCTGTCAAAAGAACCCAGTTTAGTACCACTCTAAGGGATCGTGCACTGAGTTGGTACATGAAGCTTGTCCAAGGACTTGCATAGCCTAAGCCACTGAATCAGATTAAGAATGCATTGATTGCAGAGTTCAACAAATCCAAGTCGAAGTCAAAATGTATCACAGATCTTAAAGAGATCAAGTTGAAGGTGGCCGAACCTGTTTGGGAATTCGATCAGAGATTCAAAACCTTAACAGGTCGATTGACGTTTCAGATCCCATATGAACATAACAAATAATGGTTCATTGTTTCCCTCTTACCACACATCAGAGTTCCCCTGATGCAACATAAGATTTCTTTGCATTCAGAGGCATTGGAGATCACCATGAATTTAGAATCAACCCCTATGGGAGAATCCAGCTCAAGTATGAGTCAGATCTTCAGTCAACTAACTAGTTTGTCTCTGCAGGTCGAAGATATGAAGAAAGACAAGGTGAAAGATAAAAGAGAAGACATCTGGTGTGTCAGATGCAGATCAAAATGCCATGACAAGGAACACTGTCACCTATTCAATTAATACTTGGCTTCTATAGCTCCAAGCCCTTTGAAGCAAGTCACCTTACCTTGGTGCGAGGTATGCAGAAATAGACATCGCCCAAGTGAGTGCTACTACATGAAAAAGTATGTTCAGACACCTATAAATTTGTACTGTACATTATGTAAGTCCATGGGACATGATGATAGGGATTGTAGGGCTTACGATCTCATGCATGAAAGGTTGAGAGACATATATAAGATTCAAGGCGAAGTACAACAAGAAGGAAAATCTACGCAGTATAACTCTCTTGGGAGAGGAAACTTCAATCCTTGCGGTGGTTCAAAGGAAGAGGACAAGGAGGAGGAATGGGTTAAGGCCAAGGACATATAATCTATTATAACTGCACACAACCATGACACCTCGCCAGGGATTGCTAGAACACTTGTACCACTTGCAACTATTGCAACTCGTTTGACCATGTTATAGAAGATTATCCTGTGCTGTTAGCTAAGCTTCAAGAAAGACGAGGACCTCAGCAGAACCCGCAAGTGAAACTAATATATGTTGAACCTCACGGAGAAGACGCTAGAGTCGTTGTTATAACTAGAGGAGGAGTTGTTACAAGAGATGACAGAATGACCCAAGGGAAGCCTACAAAAGAATCAGGAATCATGAAAGCTACACAGTAGACACAAATGTTTGACACACAGAAAGAGAGACAAATATTTGAGGAAGCCAGAAAAGAATTCAGAGGATACCAAGGTTCTTCATAAAAGACAAGACCAAAAGTGAGAGAATATGGAATTCCTCTAGAATTTGATCAGTTTGCTTCGCCAAAAGAAGAAAAAGAGGTAAGCAAGCTCATGGAATTTTTATATACTTGTATTAAGTTGATTCAGGATGAAAGCACTTTACAAGAGTCATAAAATTTAATCAGACAATATGAGCTAGGAAATATAGACCCCTTACTGAATAGGGAAGTACACCAAATTGGTAAGAAGAGAAGGAAAAATAAGGAATTACATTTGAATTCTCAAATAGGAGAGTATGAGATAGATTATGTAGTCCTCGACTTAGGGTCACAGGTCAATGTCATGACGAAGAAAACCTGGGCACTGATGGGAAAACCGAAGTTGACCTATTCCCCTATCAAGCTTAGGATGGCTAATAAGCAAGTTGTAAGCCCTTTTGGAAGATTAGAACATGTCCCTATAGACATTGATGGAGTAAGAACATTTGCAGAATTTGAGGTAATTGAAATAGTTGATGATAGTTGTCCTTACCCTGCACTGTTAGAAATTGATTGGGCTTTCAATAATTCCACTGTGGTGGATTTAAAGAAAATACATATGACTTTTGAAAGAGATGGCCTTAGGTTCATTGCACCCTTAGATCCAAATGAAGGTCAGCGATACACAGAACCTATCAGAGAAGAGGACCAGGCATATGCACTAGAAAATATATACAGATTAATAGCTAGACAGTAGGACTACATTAATCCTACAACCAATGGGAACCTAAGCTAGTGAAGTGAGAGCACATGTTCATCAGACTCATAAGAAGCACTGGAGAATTGGAAGAATAATATGTATGCAGTATATACAACAAGATGTTCTATATTAACCAGAGAAGTTTGCTGGATTGGCACAACAGTAAGAAACTTACCCACCTTTGATGGTCTGAATCCCTTAGAAACCTTCTTGTCGGACTTTGAAGAAAGTGTACCAATACAACAAAGATTATTGGCAATGGATGAGGCCTTGAAGTCCACACCAGCAAGATGGTGGGAGGCACACAAAAGTAACATTACAGAATGGGTACAATGTCGTACCTTGATGATAGCGCAGTTCTCATCACAATTAGAAGGCTACGAAGTTTGATACACAGGTCGAAGCTGCTCAAAGGACCATGTGCGAAGCTGTGAGGAAGCCTGGAGAAACATTCTTCAAGAACAATGGGTGCAGAAATTCATTAACACATTGGACACCACCCCTATCAGTTGGTACCTACAAGCAGAGTTGTGCCTCATCACTACGGATTGGGAAGGTATGACTCAGAATTTTGTAACTACCTTCTTATTTGAAATTCAATTTCCTTTAGTAGACCAAGCATTACAGATTGTGAGACAAAAAGTATTTGAGGAGGCATCTAGCCTTCCTTTGGAATAGGAAGAGGATGAATGGACTGTGCCTCTCCAGAAATTACAATGTTGTTACAACATCAATGCTGATGAAGACAATGATCCGAGGAAGGTGCACATCACAGAAATAGAAGGCCAGAGAGATGTGTATGGACTAGGAGTTGAGCTTACATTCATTGGACAACCAATCAAGATTAAGAAGGTCAATATTCGAACAGATCAAACACCAAAGTTTACAAATGTTGGAGATTACTAGGATGCTTCCACCATTGACAAAATTACAAAGTTACTGCATGAATATCGGGACTTGTTTCCAACCAAGTTCATTGATATGAAGGGAATTAAAGGGCCTATGGGAGAGATGATGATTCCTTTAAAACTAGATGCAAGACCAGTTAAACAGAGACCTTACAGATTGAACCCTAAATATAAGGAAAAAGTGAAGATTGAGCTTGACAGAATGTTGGAAGCAAGAATCATAGAACATGTCGAAGAGTCAGAGTGGATTAGCCCTATTGTGGTACAATACAAGAAGACATGAGAGATCGGGATATGCGTAGATCTCAGGAAGTTGAATGATGCATGTTTACATGATCCCTTCCCTACACCATTCACTGATGAAGTGTTAGATAATGTGGGAGGCCAGGAAGTATATTCTTTTACAGATGGATTTTCAGGATACCATCAGATCTGGATTGCCAAGGAAGATCGCCATAAGACCACATTTGCAACAGAATGGAGATCCTACCAATACATAGTAATGCCATTCGGATTGAAGAATTCCCCAACCATCTTTTCCATGGTGGTGTTCGAAGCATTCAAGGAATTTCTACATAAAATTCTAGAAACATATTTTGATGATTGGATTGTTTTCAGTTTATTGAAGAATCATATTGAATGTCTAAGGCTAATGTTGGATAAATGCAGGAAGTGTCAAATTGCTTTGAACCTGAATAAATGTATTTTATTTTCACCATTTGGAGTGTCATAAGGTCATATTGTATGCGAGCAAGGATTGTTGATAGATCCATCCAAGATCGCCATTATAGGTTATCTACCCCCTCCTACTTCAGTTAAACAGTTGCACACTGCGTTGGGACACACATGATATTACATAAAGTTCATTAAGGGATATTCTCAGATTACAACACCCATGGAGAAGTTGTTGAAGAAGGATTGTCAGTTTAGTTGGACAGAAGAATGCCAGTAGAGCTTCGACACACTGAAACAGAAAATGGTTCCTGTGCCTATTCTGGTTTTCTCAGACTAGACCAAGGAGTTTCATGTGCATGTCGATGCATCTTCCATTGATTTAGGAGCTATGTTAGCACAACCGGGAGGAGGAGATATTGACCACCCTTTATCCTTTGCTAGTAGGAAGATATCAATAGAAAAAATTAATTACACCACTACAGAGAGAGAAGGATTGGCCATGGTGTATGCATTGCAGAAATTTCACCACTACTTGTTGGGAGGACACTTTAAATTGTTTACTGATCACTCCACGCTAAAATACCTAGTCAACAAGCCAGTGTTGGGGGGAAGGATATGCAGATGGATTCTGTTGTTTCAAGAATATGATTTTGAGATCATAGTAAAGCCAGGGAGAATGAACGAAAGCCTTGACCATTTGTCAAGGTTGGAACATGGCAAAGCGCCCACCAGTTTGGATGATACACTGTCGGATGCACAACTATTGGCCATTAGAAATATTGATGACCACTTCACCGAGATAGTCCAGTTCCTACCAATAGGAATGGAACCTAGTGAGTACAAAATTCCTCAGAATAAATAGCTAGTGGTGTGTGCTACATAATTCTCACTTATAGCCAAACATCTATACAAGATGGGACCTGATGAGATATTGAGAAGGTGTGTTATGGAGGCAGAAAAACCATGGATCCTTGTAGAAGCTCATGAAGGCATCGTAGGAGGACATTAAGCAGGAAAAGAAACTGCACAGAAGGTTCTTAGAGCTGGCCTTTGGTGGCCTACCTTACACAGAGATGCTAAAGACTATTCCAGAGCCTACGATGTATGCCAAAGAGTTGGGAAACCATCCAGAAGAGATGAAATTCCATTGGCACCACAACTGACCCTACAAGCATTCAAAAAGTGGGCCATTGACTTCGTGGGACCTATAAACCCACCAGGAAAGAGCACAGGAGCAAGGTATATAATTACAACAACAAAATACTTGACCAGATGGGTCGAAGTAAGAGAAGTTAAGGATTGTAGTGCAACTACAGCTGCACACTTCATATTTGATGACATCATAACCAGATTTGGATGCCCAAAGATCCTTATGAGTGATCAAGGAACACATTTCATCAATAAGACAATTGAAGCCCTGACTGAAGAATTTGGAGTCCACCATCAGAAGAGTGCACCTTACCATCCATAAGCAAATGGGATAGTTGAAGCATTCAACAAGATTTTGGAAACAACACTAACCAATATTCGCAGTGTGAATAGGGATAATTGGGATCTAAGAGTACCAGTAGTATTATGGTCCTATAGAACCACTTGCAAGAAGATGACAATGCAGACCCCCTTCAAGTTGGTATATGGTCTTGAAGTTGTTGTTCCAATGGAATATCTGGTACCAAGCCTAATAATTGTTGCCTTTACAGATATGGATGACCCTGGTGCTGTTCAAGAGAGGCTTGCATAGTTGGTTGTATTGGAGGAAGACATGTTTATTGTAGGATTCGATCAGTAGGTACAGAAGGAAAGAGAGAAGGCCTACCATGACCGGCACATCAAGAAGAAGGCATTCAAACAAGACAATCTAGTACTAGTATATGACAACAAGTTCATAAAAAATCCTGGGAAGTTTAGAATGCATTGGCTAGGGCCATACGAGATTTATTATGTTACAGAGGGAGGAGTTGTGCAATTGAAAACGTTGAATGGAGAATGGAAGGAAGTTTTGGTGAATGGAAGTCGGCTGAAGTTGTACTATGACAACCAGCTACCTCGCAGCTCTCAATAGAAGCATAAAGAAAAGGCTCTAGGTACTAGGTGTAATTGAAACTGGGTACCAGACACAGAAAAGGCAGTCTGCACAAAGGAAAAAGAGGAGGCATCAAGAAGAAAGTAGAGCTTGCACTGTGTAGTTTGGAGTCGAAGTGAAATAGGAAGCTCAGATCTAAAGTGCCTCGGGACAAGTCACAGGTGAGTGTTGATGGCCTGTTGGCCCTTGGTTATGGAAGTATGTGAAGATCGAGGAATAAAAGGGAGAAAGTGAACTTTGTGGAAGACAGAGTGATTGTTACTGGGTCGAAGTGAGAAAAAGAGAAGAAAAGTTGGAGCGAAGTTCGAGAAAGAAAGTCGTTGAACAAGGAGATTGGGGATGACAGATAAGCAATAAAGAAGGATCATGGACAACTCAACAAGCGGGAAAATCCACCATTAGATTCTTTGGAGCACCACATGAGAAGGAAGGAAAGACAGGCTAGCGAAGCCCTGAAAATACGGGTCAAGTTGACCTAGGGTTTTAGACACATAAGGTTTTGGTATCTAGGGTTTTAGACACCTAGGTTTTGGCCTAAGGATGTTGGTGAGGTATTGTAATGTATAAATAGAGGTCAAGAAGACCTGGTTTGGGTTGGTGTCAAGATTTTCATTGTTGTTATTGATCAATCTAGTTGTTGTTATGAGTGATTGTTGTTGTGTGAGAGAGAAGTTCTAAGAGTGAGAGCCTTCTGGTATTGTAAGATCTTCAGTTGGGTGTGAAGATCAACCCTGCATTTGGGTGCACAGGGAGGGAAGAGAAATAGAGAAGAAAGAAGATATGCTAGCTAAGAGCACAGACAAGAACTGCATGCTTTACCTTAATATATTATAGCACAGTTTTGTGGACGTAGCCCTAGAGAGAGGGTGAACCACATACATCTTGTGTTGTGTGTGATTGGTATTTTATCTCTATCATTGATATATTATGATTGCATTATTGTTTTAGATTTGATAAGCAGATGTGCAGAATATATCTAAGTTGATAAGTGATATATTAATATTGTGTTGTTCTTGTTTTAAATCCACTTGATATTCCCTTTGGTTGTAGACATCTTTGTTCTGCAACCCCCTCATAACTACTTCGGGTGAGATTGCATATGCTTCGCAGGTGTTGCCGAAAGGCCAGTAGTTAGGGCTTGTTGGTTCACTCTTGGAGCTAAACCCTGGGTTTTCCCCTGTGCCAACATTGACCCTCCATAATTAACAATACCTTTTTGGGTTTCTTGGAAAGAGCTCAATTCAATTGAACTTGAAACCATGTTAAGAGAGTAATAATATACTTGAAACCATATTAAGAGAATAAGAATAGACTTGTAATAGACCTTCAATTATAGGTTTAATTCTAAGTGTTTTTTGTTGTTCATATCTTTATATATAATAAAACAATACCAGACTCAAATGCTTGTAGATTTAAATTTTTCTTCATTACTGTCAAAATGGTTATTAAGCATGCATCATTAATCTCTTGATTCCATCGGGACATGCATGTTGATTATACATTTATCACTTTATTCCATCAGATCATGCTTGATCATTATACATTTATTGTGAAATTAAGTATCTATTTCACAATATTTCAGACAATATTAATTAAACATTTACCATGAAATTCAGTACCAATTTCACAATATTTCAAACAATATTAATTGTAAGTAAGCTTTAAGGTTCATTTTTTGTATAATTAAGTGGAATGAATCCATGCTTTAAAACCATATAGACAAAAACATCGGGGAAGAACACGTACTCTCTACTTATCCTTCCTGACTCTTTGAACTAGGATTAAATCCTACTAGTGCCCTAATGCTCAAGACCTCATTTTCCCAAGAAATACACCGGGCATCTTAAAAACACTGAACTAAATTCCCTCCACAACATCTAGGTACAACCCCAGGCATCGAAGTCCAATCCCACAACACCATCGGCAAGAAAAACTCTATCCATTCTTCAGGAATTCAACATCACAACTCCAATACAAGGCATAATATTTACTAGCATAAGTAGTAGATTGATTTTTCCCTAGCCCACAATATTTTACTTGTGATATTCTCCTTCATGGTTATGGACTCCCATGAGATCATCAAATAAATCGGCCCTCTCGGCCCTAGTGGATAACCTTACAATCACCACCTCACATCATGCAATCATTTCATTAGTTGTTATATCATCATCTCATAAAATAATCTGCATGCTAACTCTCGCATGTCATCATGAGAAAAAACATTATTTTCATTAGCGCATGTTCCCACATGTCATTTTAAACATCTCATCATGATAAAAAAAAAATCCATGTAAGTATCACATGCCATCACATTATGACATATTGTCATAATGTTATAACCTCAACATATCTTTATCAAATATATATTACATCAAAATGAAACCACGGGCTAGCATAAAATCGTGAATATAATAATCATCTCAAAACATCATCATCATTCACCAACAAAATCGATTTAACTAGATTCCATAAATAACAGTGAGTACCAACTTTTATATCTAATAAATATCATCCAAACATCCATCTACTATATGGATCCTATTGGTTAAGTTTGTCATGCTAGGATGGATCATTAATACTAGTTTCTAATCAAGATACAAATTGTTTTTTAGACAATCACTTCCTCTTATTTCAACACAAAAGGTTGACAATTAAGGGGGTATACATAATCACCCTATCAATATGCTAAAGTTTTCATATAACTTTCTTATCTTAATTCATGGTTAACCTTCAAGTAATCCAAACACTAAATCCACCACATTCAACGAAAGTATTCTTACTGAGCAATGAAATTATGCAACAAGCTATTAATTCCATTAAATCATCAAATCCTAAATCAAATTCCCATGTTTATCACGACATTAATAAGTGTATCTAATGTTAGTTCGTCCTTTTATTGCTCTATCTTGTAGTGCTCTTTATATTTTGGATCATTTCCCCAAAGTGGTAACATCACCTTTCAGACTGCTCTAGCCAATGGACACTAGGTCATAATATTTTAAGTTGTCTAACATGTTTTATCCACATACATGAAGGAATGGCTAAACTCAAGTGACCTAGTCTAATTCATATACATAACCAATCATTGACATACTGGTTTCTTACTCTTCATAAAAGGTGTGTACTCATTGATCTGAATTATTTCACTTTTGTTATAATTCGTTTCTTTGGAACTAATACCACATATATTTCTTAATCACGCCTCCTCTAAATGATATCATACATTCCATGTCATGGTTTGGAAGCCATAGAAAATTTTGCAAACAACCTTCTAAATTAAAAAGTAATGCTCAAAATACCTCTAAATCCTCATTTAGTGATTTTCAATCCAATAGTCATCTCACTCAAAAAAACCACAAGCTCATTCAACAGTACCAAATGATCATCTTCCCAAATATTGC
The DNA here is from genome assembly GCA_009831015.1 of Picea engelmannii. Classification (NCBI taxonomy): domain Eukaryota; kingdom Viridiplantae; phylum Streptophyta; class Pinopsida; order Pinales; family Pinaceae; genus Picea; species Picea engelmannii. The sequence goes on from ML794937.1 coordinate 71,496, forward strand.
AAGTCAAAAATCAAGGTGAACATTTTTATGTGCTAAGGCATAAGGTCACTTAATGCAAAGATTATTCCTAGTAAGTTCCATCCACCATTCAAACATTCAAGTAAATAAAAAAATTCAGTCAAAATGCCAAGAAAAAATGGCAATGTTTTCATCACTAACTATTGGCACAATTGCAATCACTTTTCTAGAAAATTTTCAAGTAGCACAATGGAAACAAGTAAGCTCTTCCTTCAAAAACAAAATCATTTATTCAAGAAAAATAAAACCACTCATTCAAGCTCTTTCCTTCCCCTCTTCAAGATGCTAAGTCCTCAAGCAAGACAAACTAGTAAACATTAATTACTATAACTCAACAATCATTTGAATCCATTTTATATATTCTCAACAGTCCTTGCATAATTTCTTCACATCACATGAAAAGTTCACAGGGCCCATTTGTTGCTTATGTTGTCTAGTAGTCTCCATAAATCTGTAGTTTGTTTGCCAATTTTCCACATAAAATTTACTTGAAGGAAGCAAACATAACCATGAGGTGTCAAAATCCTAAACACCATTTAGAATTTTCCTAAGAACGAGCTCTTTATTTTCCTCTACAATATTTTGAATGGCCATATTGGCCAAATTGGATGGTTGACCCTCCAGAATTAACAATACCTTTTTGGGTTGCTTGGAAAGAGCTCAATTCAATTGAACTTGAAACCATGTTAAGAGAGTAAGAATAGACTTGTAATAGACCTTCAATTATAGGTTTAATTCTAAGTGTTTTTTGTTGTTCATATCTTTATATATAATAAAACATTCCCAAACTCATATGCTTGTAGATTTAATTTTTTCTTCATTACTATCAAACTGGTTATTAAGAATGCATCATTAATCTCTTGATTCCATCAAGACATGCTTGTTCATTATACATTTATCACTTTAATATTCCATCAGATCATTCTTGATCATTATACATTTATTGTGAAATTTAGTACCGTTTTCACAATATTTCATACAATATTAATTATACATTTATCATGAAATTTAGTACCGATTTCACAATATTTTAGACAATATTAATTGTAAGTAAACTTTAAGGTTCATTTTGTGTAGAATTAAGTTGAATGCATCCATGCTTTAAAACCATATAGATACAAACATCATGAATTTGACACAAAAGGATAACAATATGTAAGCCAAATTTCACATAGTTGAAGGCAAGATCTCTTGCATGTGTTTATTCTTGACAAAAAAAACTAATATGGTCTTGCAATATGAATAAGGGATAAGGAAATAATATATGAGAYATATTCCACAGGCCATCGAATAGGAATAGATGACATATACATAGTCATTATAAAAGTCAAACACACACCCAAAATACCAATGAAAATGTACATACTTAAGGTCATAAGGTCATAAAGGATCAAGTTTGAAATTATTTTTTTTGTTTTKTTTTGCAAGATTGTAATCATTCAACCTATTGGTCCAAGTGATTTTTTTCCATATAAAAAATATGTTAGTCAAAATCAATCTTGTGAACCATATAAGAAGAGAGTAGAGAAGGAACATTTTAAGAATTGTCAGTCTAACACACTGAAGGTCTCCAGTTCAAGTCTGGACGACGCCATTTTGTTTTCCTCGGTTTTATCACTTTCAGGAGTCAAGCGTCAGCTGGAGTAATGGAATTTATCAGGAAAATACCTTCACTGCATGTGTAATTGAGCCTGGCACCTCACAATGCATCCTAGTGCCTCTACACAAATCTACCATAGTAGAGGAAAACATGAACTACATCAAAACCCTACAAGAATGGTTATATGTTCTTGAAAATCAGAATGACTAGTGTGGGAATACATCATTTATAATTTTTAAGAATATATCTTGAAAAAACATATAAATGAAAAATAATAATCATACACATAACCCAGGGAAGATCTTTGGGACCTGATAACTCTCTTCAAGTGTTTGATGGCTCCTTTCTTCATTTACAAGTCAACAACTAAAATTCACGAATATGCCATTTTTTTGTTTATTTATTTATTTTGTAGGTTGCAGAAGTGCACAATTTTGTTTGACTACATAATCCAATAGATCCATACTCCAACAATCATGGATAGTCATCTCATATTTTCACACATTAATACATGAGTAGATCTATATCATTTTCGTCGAAACACTTCCATTGAATCCAAGGAGAAATATAAACCTTAAAACACTTGCATTCTCTAGAAGGACTCACGTCTAGGCCTTCACTTCTTCCAATCAAAACCATGGGGCATGCAAAAATTCATTTTCCTTTACATTTCAAAATAGGATTTACACTTGCTTCTTCTCATGCAGTTAATCGAACTCACGAGATCCTTTTAGATAATCGTTTTAACAACCATCAGACTACCGAGGAAAACCCCCATGAGAATAAGAACGAGTTGAACAAAGGTCAAGTCTGCAAAGTATGGATTTTTTCCATTAATAGAATATTTATTTTGGGCATTATGTAAACATTCGATTTTTTGAACTTTTTTCTTAGGAATCGGGTGAAATAGATTTTGCTGAAATCACCATTTTCTATTTTTTAAATTACATTTTTTAATGTAAAAATGGATTTAGGACCCTGAAAAATCTTGAGGCATTATAATTATACAAAATATATCGCTCAAAATTGGAAAACTGGAGTTCCATCAATTTTTGACCATATTTTAATAAAAATTGATAGAAAAATATACCAGTAAAAACTTCAAAAAAATAGAACGTAATCTAAACCATACTTTTTACGTTGAGTTTGTTACAACAGTGATAATCAAAATATGTGTGTTTGACCAAGAATGTATTTGAGATAAGCCTTGAATACCTTTTCTTAAATTCCCTATAAATTTTGAAAAGAAGAAGTGAAGATTCATAGGACTGCTCCTCTATATAAATCACAATCGACAAAAGGAAGCACAACCCCAACATGAGAATCAATGTTGGGGTTCTCATGTTCAAATGAGAAAGTGACTATAAAATTATGCTATAATGTTGTCCATTATGTAGTGCCTCTGCATAGTTCCTAGTCTACATACCAATTTTTTGGAACTCCTTTTAGTGTATGAATAAAGGGATGAGGCTATTATTCTGGTGGTGTCATTTTCAATAGTGTTCTACACTTCTCCAAGTGTTTTGTTGGTGTCCCCTATCCATCATATATCTACAGTTCATTGCTTCTTTGTTATGCGCCAAATCTAATGCTCAGTAACCGCTTACATTGGTACCATTCCTTGACTGTCTCTTTGTGCACACCCCACCATCTTGCAGGTGTTTCCTTGAGTGCTATGTCCAGAGCTAAGAGTCTCTGATTTTATAAAACTTCATCTTTGTATCTTGTTAGGAATTATTATAAGTCATTCACCCCATGAAAAATGGGAGGTTCTCTTATCTTTGTACCTACCCATCTTATTGCACGGTCTATTCTTTCACACCTTCTTGTGGATACTTCTTGTAATCTTTGCTTCCAATTCTCCAAACCTATATCTGAGTCTAAAGATAATGATGTGATGCCTCTCCATTTGAGTACTCCATCTGCAGTTGGATTTACATAATCGTCTTCTCGCGTGGTGGTTTTGTATAACTAGTTGATTTCCTCCAGGTCTAAGAAAGTGGGTTCTACAAACCTTTCTCCTTCTGATGGGTCTAGTGGCGCAATGACTCTGTACTCTCTTGACTCGAATGTCATCTTCCTTTTCTTCAAATTGATTATGGCCTAGTTTTCAAATGCCCAATCCAATCCAAGAAATGTTGGATAAGGTGTTGTGCCATCCAATATTTCTATCACTTCAAAATAGGATTTAGTGCACACTCCATCCATATCTACTATCACACCCTTTATCCTTCCAATTGGCAGAACCCTGTGTTGATTTGCTAGTTTCAGCTGAAGAGGTGAATATCCTAATGTGGTCTCTCCCATACATTGCCATGTCTTCTTGGGTAACACATTTACTTAGGAGCCTAAATCCAATATAATATCCCCCATGTTGAAATATCCAATGTTGGCATTCAGTCTAAACTCTCTACTTGTCCTCCTCCTTATATGCAAGTGATTAACTATTTTCTGCTATAGCTTTCCCTCTACGTTTGTGTTACATCTTTCTAGAATATTTTGTAATACTTTAATAGATGATTGATCATTTATTAGTTTCACACAGGATTGTAGAAAATCCTTTATGGTACTTTCTTTTCCTAGGGGTTGTTCTTCATTAGTCTGATCCAACGATGAAGGCATCTCGTACATTGGTACGTCCTGAGTATGTTGCACAGTTGATGTAGATTCAATGTTTATCTTGAAGAATTCTTGTCTATCTTTCTTGAATAGCTCCTTTTCGTTCTGTGCATCAAACTAATTATGTGGTTCAACATTATTCTTCACCCATTGATGTTGTGTTGGATCTGGTCTTACTGTGTCATCTCTTGTTTTAACTCCTCTGCGTATAACTATGTTGATATTTCTTCCATCATCTCTTGCTTCGACAGAAATCCATTGAGCATCCTAATTGTTTTGATTCCTCTTTTCCTGGATCTTCCCCAATAGTGTCAGACAATATTTTTGTCATGATCTAATGTGCAACAATACATACATGTCGCAGGTGGAAGTGGACATTCTCTTGCATAGTGTCATGGTTGTTGACAGTTTTTGCATGCCACCGGTCCTTTGCCTCTTCCAAAGCCTCCTCTACCTCATCCTCCACCTATGTAGCCATCTTGATCTCCTCGCAGTGCATTGTACTGAGGCACTTGATTGTACTGTGCAAGATTATATTGTGGTTGTGCAATGTTATATTGTTGTGGTGCAATGTTATATGGGGATGGTACTTGGTTAAATTATGGTGCAACTTTCCCTATCATCATTTATGCCTGCACACTATAGGTGTCTTATGTTCTTTCCCTCATCAGCTCCATTGTCCTGTAATATTTTTCATCATGGCCTACTGACTTGCAAAAGTTGCAATATGAACTGTTAGGCACTATCTCGTATTTCTACATCATTGGACAATGATATGGATCATGTGCCTGTGTCTTACAGATCTCACACTATAGTCCTCCTATCAACAAGGGGTTTGGCAATCTTGTTGACATGTACTATGTGAATGTTGGGCACTCATTCTTGTGATGTCCTTCTGTCCTACATGTGGTACACCAAAAAAAATTCTCTTTTGTCCTTACTCTTGTTCTGGTTTAGTTGAAATGTTAAATTCTTCAGATCCTCCTTCAACTCTTCTATTGATGGATATGTCTTTTGATATTGGTTATCTTCTAGTTGTAAGGCTGCCTATAGAGCCTCTTCTTGCATTTGAAACTTTTGTTGTCTCGAATGGTATTTCAAGTGTGGTATCAGGGAATTCACAAATAGATGTCTATGTTGCATATTTTTCATGACATACTTCTTCTTTCCCTTCAATCGTTTGAATCTATGGTCAATCTCCCAGACAGATACTCCTAGTTTATGTCATATCTCTATCATCTCATTCATGTATTGATGCTCTGAGCTAGGATTCTGGAATTCATTCATACTCCTCTCCATCAACTTGAAGCTTCTAGAATTTTTAGATCATATTTGAAAGGAAAATATAACCAATTTTTGTTTACAACTTATAGTTAGCATTTAGTTTAAATTCATTTTAAATTTTATTGTTCTAGATTTTGTTTTATTCACAATTTTTATATTTAGGTTATTAAATTGTTTTTTGTTTTTTTCAGAGGTTTCTATTATCATATATTTGGTATGGATCTGATCAAGTCTTGATTTTATTATCTAAATACGTTCAAGATAATTGATCCAAAAAAAACATTGAATTGCTGCAAATAATTTATGAGCAACAACAAATAAGATTTGGAAATGCATTCAAGAACAGAAAGACAATGTTTTGGGACTGATTTCAGATAAACCATGAGGAATCCAAAGAAATGGCTGAAAACCCATCTGCAAAATGGACCCATTTAGCTTACTCGAGAGATTTTTCCCAAACCAATGCGCTATTTGAGAGATATTTTGGTCTCTTTCCGAGGCAAATTTCAGGCGGCAGAAATTGTTAGTAACACCTAGACTGTTCATTCATCGCATAAATATATGAGAAAGTTTAGAGCCACGGGGGAGAGATCCAATAAATTCAGAGGAGGATTTTTATCCTTTCTTTTGTATATTATTTATTTTTTAAACTTTTTCTTTTCAAAAGGAGTAACAGATGGTTGGAATTTTTAGGAGAATGGACCAGTATTTTCGAAGAAGAATATGAAATTCCATATTGTTTAATGCTTTTGTCCTGTGATTAAAAGGGTTTTGTTTTAATTATAATATCTTTTGATTATGGTTCATATTCTTTGAGTAATCGATTATGCATTGATTTAAAATAGATTTAGTCTGTTTTATCAATACATGATTAATTGTTATCATTTATGTATTAATTTTGTCAATCTTTAAGAGTTTATTATCCCAATTATCTTAGTCTTGGTGATTGTATTATTTTGATACAAATCTTGTATTATATTGAGTTTAGTCATGTAATTCAATTTTGTAAATATATAATTGTTCAATTGAGATTTTTCTTATTGTCGATTAGTCTATTATATCTTCACTAAGGATCACAATTTTAAGGTTGTTATTTCTACATTTTAAATAAGATTTAAATTGTCAGTCAAAGTGATTTTCATCCTGACACTGTCACAATCTTAGAATTACAAAACCTTCTACTATATATTTCTCTTAACAGACAGGTTGTTGGAGTAGCATTATATAGGAAGGCACAACCAAAAGTTATCTTTAAATACTGGCCAGTTATAGGTTAATGATTTTCTATTTGTTTTGATTTATATTTTGTGAATGTAAATTAACATTTAAGCTTAAATACTTTGTTTATTTAAGTTAAAACATTATTATTTACATTCATTTATTTTGGTTTTTTCTTTTAGTTTCAAGGTTAAAATTAGATTAGTAGTATGTTCTAGATCTATTTATTTTTTCCTAAGATTTGGTTCTCTTGTACAACCTTAGTTTACAAGGTTTCTCGTAAATCTTGCACTTGTTTATTTTTATATGTTGTATATAAAAGTGAAAATAGTGAATGTATATAGTATATCTTCATTAATGCATAGTTAGTTATTTTATTTTCATAGTTTAGATTAGATCCCTTTATCGGCTAATGGAGCCGTTAAACCCATCAGGGGTAGTTATTCCAAATGGCTTCGGTTATTTAGACAACCTCGGACCAGACTATTCCCTTCTAGTTGACGGTGTGTCATAAAAACCCATCAACAAATGGTGCTAGAAGGAGGGTCGAGGTAAATTTAATGATTAAATGTTTCACCCCTCAGCCTATCATAATTCTAGATTTATAAATTCTTCTTTTGTTTCATCTTATAATGCACTAGAAGGCAGGTTAGATGACAAGCTAACTATTTGGAGATAATTTCTTCAATTTCCTAATTTTTCATGGCTCTTGCCCATCACTTTGTTGGAACATGCTTTCAATGTATCATTACCATTTATTCCCAACAAGATAGTTGATCTCTTTTCATAACTCACCTTTGATGGTGAAGGGAACACATCTACAATAGACGATATTTCTAAATTTTGTTCTAAGTGCTTAAAGAATAAGATCACTTATCTCAATATCATATGTAGGTTGTTTTCCCTCGATTTTCGAGGTCGAGTTAAATATTGGTTTGAATCCTTTCGAGCTAATTCCATCCATTCTTGGTCCGAGTTTGTAATTGAGTTTTTATCAGATTTTAGCAATTATGATTATGATGAATTAGGTGAAGAATTAAGTTGCTTAAGGAAATTAAATGATGAATCATTCAAGGATTTTGCAATTATGTTAATACATGTTTGTACTAGATTCCCTCTAAAAGAAATGCCTCTTATTGATGAATGGTTTCAATATCTCGTTTCTCTCTCAAACAAGCAAGATCGATTAATGGTTAACCGATATGAATTGAGCACTAATACTCAATCTCAAGATGATTTAAAATTTCATGATGATCTTGAAGTCATTAAGGGACCACATTTTTTGTCAACTTCCTTCATTTTGGAAGATCAGGAGAAGAATGACATTTTACAAGATGTACTTTCCACTTTTGATGTTTCTTTATCAACAATGTCTTCTTCTATTGAGGAAGGAAACTTGAATTTAAAAGGAGACAATGGTAAAACTCTCCAAGATATTATAATTGTTTCTGAAGTAAAAGAAATGGAATGTGAATTTGGTGATCTTGTTGTCAATAAAACTTTCCCTCACTCATTTGAACAACTTCACGATCAATTACTGGGAGATGACATCATTAGTCAAACTAGCATTGAATCATCTAATTCTAGTAATTTTATCTCACATTAACCCTTTTATGATAAACATGATTTGGTCTTGGAAAATATCTCGTGTTCTTTAAAAGAGCATATGATGGGGGTTGATTAGTTTATACAAGGAGAGGGAACACAACCACAATTTGAAACACATATGCCTATCATTTCAAGAGATGCATTTTGTCTCCTCAACTCTTCTACATATTATTCCTTGTACCCTGATATTTTTTATCATGTTATGCAATCATGTGTTCCAGATCACTTTGGAATGAATTATGCACTATATAATCAGGTACAAATTAATAGAGATTACCGAATATAAGATAAAGAGGATAACAATTCTTCCCATGAACATACTAATTCTTATTCTCATCAATTATCTGTGGGTAAATCAAGAAATGATTTGAAATAGTCTCAAATTGTGTCTTCCATTGATTCATCTCAATTTGTGTTTAAAGAAGGATCTAAATTTTTCCATGATCAACTATTTGAGGTTGAAAAGTATAATCAACCAAATACTATTACCAATGATGATTATTCAAAAATGTTGTTTGTTCCATTTATCTCACCTCAAATAGTTAATCTTGAAGTATTTGAGCTCAATGAAAAGTTTTAAGAGAATGGGACACTTCTTTTCCGATTAAAAATCACGATAAGTTCTCGCAATATTGATCTTACCTTTTTACAACATTATTTCCATGATAATCTAATATTTTATTCTCATCATGAATATTTGTCATCTGTGAATTGTTTCGAACAATCCCATGTTAGTAATTGCACGTATTATGATAGGATTGCAGATTGGTTGGAGTATTCATATCTTGAAAAGTTTCCAGGGAATGGTAAGATTATCTTCACCTTATTTAGAGATCAAGGAGGTAACTTTGACACACTCCTTTTATATTCTTCATATGGAGAAAATATGGAACGAAAGGAAAATTTTCAAGAGGAGGGGCACTTCGGCCTTGGCCGATGGTTATGTCAGGTCCGCATAATATTGACAAGTTTTCCAAACTCACTTACATTCTTCCATGCCATTATGACCGATATCATGATAAGATTGCATAATGGTTGGAGGATTCATACAGAAATAATGTTCAAGAGAATGGTAAGGTCATGCCTGCTTTGTTTTTAAATGATTATTATAAAGGTAAGTATGATATATTTTTGTCATATTTCAATATACTACCATTCCTGTTACTAATATTCGATTTTGTTTTCATTGCAGGATTGTAGTTACTCTAATGGTTACATTGGAAGAATGACTTCACTTAGTATTTCGATTTGTTTAGTAGTTAGAGTAGGTTTAAGAGTAGGTTTCCTTTAGTTTTCTTTCTCAATATTTCTTTTTGTAATAATGCAGTTATCAACACAAGTGGGTACACCAAGAGAACCATAATATGAATTTTGTCAGGGAAGTCCACTTTAATCCTTTTCTCTCTGATTTTCGTTGAATATTTATTTTCAAAAATGCATTATCATCATGGAAATTTTAAAATGGAAAGTAGAGAGATAAGTAAATTTGAACTGTCAATTCACCCAAATTCAACCCTAACCCAAGGTGCCATGAGTAGGAATGCACTCATCTTCATAGGAATTTTTCTGTTTTCTTTAATCTTTGAATAAAATCACATCTCATGAAACATTATCTTAAGGAAATAACCTTCCCGTACATGAGACTTTATATTATTTATTTCTTCCTTTGTTTTACAATGGGATGCTAGTAGATCCAAAAGCTCGATTTTATCTTTGGCCAAAATAATTTTCTTAAAGTGTGCTTTTGTTGTTTTGATTTTTTTGTTTCGATGTACTTCTAATTTTGATACCTTTCAATAAAAGTTGATTTGGTTTGTTGAATGCTCTTTCTTTTCTATTTTTGAGTGAGACTTTTCTTTATTGTTTGTGTATATTTATGGTTCAATAACTCTATTATTTGAAACTTATCACCATATGGAAATATTATTAAAAAGACCATACCACCTGCTGGTCTCCAAATAACCTGAGATAGTCCAAATCTGGTCTTGAAATCAGATTTATCTCAACTCTATTAGACAATTTTTTCAATTGTTACCATTCTTATTTCCCTTCAACATTCTTGTAAGGAATTGTCTCTGAAATTTGGAGTGGTCTATGGTTATCATGGCTATTACAAGACTTTTTACACTATCCTAGTCCTTAAGGGACATTTCATTTTTTCTTCCCCATCTTCTAGATAATCTCTTATTCAGAGAATAAAATCAATTTTTGTGATTGGATCACCTGTGAGCTTGAAATAATGAAGCATAAAGTTTCTAATTGATATTTGGAAGGTCTCATCATGAGTCAATCCATCATGCCCATAGGAAGTTTACAGAAGTGATATTACCATTTTTGGTCACCAAGCCAAGGTAGTGGCCTTCAATCTTCTCAACTGAAGGAAAATAGGTCTCATCATGAGTCAACTTTATCACCTCCATGGATTTCTATGGATCATATTTCTTACTATCTAGTCACCAAGCCAAAGCAGTGACTTTTAGTTAGTCACCAAAATGTTATAAGAATAAAACTTAATAATTCCAGGAACGATCCATCATGTGTGCTTAAACTATTAGATGGGATCAAGGTGATTAGATAGGTTAAAAGGAAACCCTATTGAGGCTATGAATGCTTGCAGAAAGCAGTGGCCCTTCATGTGGTATTGAAGTCCTTTTCTTAAAATTGTGATGACCCATTGGTGAAACAGTAGTTTAGATTTTAATTCTTTACAAGATATTTCCCCTCAATTCATGAACTATGGTAACATCTATCTATATATGTCTATAGAGATAATATCAATACTATATAGACCAAACAATGGATTTTCTTAAGGAAATTTGAAGATATGACAACTCGATACCTCTTACTATAATTCCTCATAATGATATGTTATGAATCAATGCAGAGATAATTGCTCTGCCCAGTGAGTCGCCATTTGTTGGTTATCCACAACAACCCCCTTATTTTTCTTTAATCAAAATATAGGGTCCCTCTAAATTTTACTTGTATTTTTCGTTTGTTTCCCTTTGACTTGATTGGATTGGTATTGGTTTTCTTTGTTTCGAGGTTGGTTTGAGTTTATATATTTTTATTTTGTTTGGTTTGAATTTCATTAAATTCAAATTCCATTTCGTTTGGTTTTCTACAGAGTTTTGATGTTAATAGACGAGATTCATAATTTGGGAGTTTGTTATTACCTCTTCCTTATTGAATTTATCTTCTATGAGAATGGTTTGGTTGAATACATGGATTAATAACCCTGCTATGTAAAGCCCCCAACCATTACGACTACAAGCGAAGCAAAAAGT
>ML794937.1:83469-101868 GCA_009831015.1 Picea engelmannii
TTTACACCAATGATCTAAATGCAAAAGATGTTGTTTAATCCAATCAAGGGGTAATGCCTTACTCAAATTAAATCAATATCTCATCAATGAGACTGAAATCATGGATTCGCTATCTTATGTCGCTAATTAAAACTGAAACCATAAGGCTATCTTAGGAATTCGCTACCTTATGGATTCCCTAAATGAAACTGAACTATATCTCGAATATAAATGTTTCAGTGCAACTGAAACCAACAGGTTATTCACATAAAAATACATCGAAGTCAATACATAACATAATCGCAGTGAAAGAAGTCAAATGCCTTTTAAATGAATTTGAAACTTAGTGGTAAGTAATTCACTCTTTAGCCATTCAGATTAAATGTTAATCAAATCATTGCGGTTAATTAAATTGTTGTCTTCAGCCATAGGATTCACTGTCCTTTAAGCATTGTACCGATTGAAACCATCAATAAATTCATTGTCTTTACATAGGTTTAACAATCTAAAGAAAATTAGCAAGGAATGAATATAAATCTTACCCTCAGTAGTCCACAGTATTGTTTACTAATAAATTCCATGGTATCCACTAAAAGTTAACAGAGTTCAATATGTGGTCTATTAAAATTAAACATTGAGTTAAAGGTATTTTCACTAGCAGAATCTATATATACACATTAACGCAATTATAATGCGATTATACATTAAAAACGAATAGGTCATTAAGTACATAGAGATTTTACAAAGGTCATTAAAAACACAGAGAATCTTTCAATATAACTTCGGGAATCATTACATCAAAAACGTAGAGGTCATTAAGTACATAGAGATTTCATAGAGGTCATTAAAAACACAGAGAATTTTTCATTAAAACTCTGGGAATAATTGCATCGAAATGAACAGGTCATTAAGTACATAGAGATTTCGCAGAGGTCATTACAAATGCATAGAAACTTTCATTAAAACTCTGGGAATCATTGCATCAAAACGAAGAGGATCCTTTCATTAAAACACATAGGATCTTTTCATTAAATCACAGAGGATCATTACATCAAAATGCATGTATCCTCACTCAAAACACTGGAGAAAAAAATGCATAGGAAACTCATTAAAACATAGAGGTTACTAAAAATGTAGAGAACAAACATTGAGGTTATTAACATGCAGAGGTGATAAAAATCCAGAGACCATAGCAACACAAAGATAAAAAAAAAACGCAGAGGTGACACAAAATGAAATTCGTTGGAAAAGATTTACGTCGAGGTACATACTTGATGTACTTGATTCGCTATAATAACTGTATAAAAATTACATTAATTATTTCCTTTGTTTACAGAACTTACATCTAAATGATTTGCTATGTAAATATTTGGGGAAAATGATTTGAGCTAAGTAAAATGCATCCCAAAAGGAGTGCAACCTCCTGGTAATAAATTGGGTAAAAATGAAGGCAACTTCTATATAAAAACAAAAGAAAATGCTAAGTGAAAATGAATTAGCTTCCAAGTAAATCGCAGTGGGGAAGGGCCACAAGGTCATAAAGGAAAAATATGGGTAATGAGCCACGAGAATCATGGTGAATCTTTTGTGTAAAGGCTGAGTAAAGAATTCAAAAACTCAGAGACAATCCATCAGAAGAAAATGCAGAAGAAAACAACCACCAAAAAACGCAGAAGTAAACAATCACAAGAAAGCGCAGAGTTCAGCATTCAAGTCTCAGGGGTCTATCCAAGATTCAACAATTAAAATGCAAAGAAAATCAAATTTTTAATCAACAGGGCACAGAGATAAGTAAGGTAAATGGTTGGGAAAAATTATCCTTTGCTCATCATCCATGCACATAAAAGCAGGGCATTAGAATCTATAGGTCTATTAACACCGAAGCGACGACTGTTGATTCAGCTCCTGGGCAACTTCTCAGGCATGGACTGATGATCTATGGATATGGACGGAAGATAAATCACAATGTCTTCATAATAATCAATAAAAAAAATATAATAGTCATAATAATAGGGGATAGGGTTTCCAAGGAAATCAATTCAAATGCAGTGAGCATAGAGCTATGAGGACCTTAATTTCTCAATTAAAAACGTTAAGTAAAACACATTCTTTTCACGATAGAAGTATAGAAATTAAAGTGCAAGAACAATATTAATCTACCATTCAAAATAAATGCATGCTAACGTAGCCCAAGGCGACAACTCCGATTCGTTGTCCTGCATGTGCTCCGTCCAATTCCCTATTGCCAATTGATGGGACTTCACCGGTACCTCCCAGCCAACACTAGGGGTACTCTTCTTCCCCCTGAGCCCCCCGATCCACAAAGGGGCCATGCACACTATACCCGAGAACATCTAGCACCCAGCTTGCCTCACACGATCGAGCTACCACTCGTTACCCAAGCTGGGTATCCCAACTCCCACACGATAAGTCAGTTAAGCCAAAAAATATACACCGTAACGTTACGCATGAAAGATCAGATCCATACTCCTCCTCCTTCATCCTCTTTATAGAGTTTCTAAGTGATTTTTTTCCCAAATTTCCATTTAATTTATTTTCCATTAATTTAATTCAGAAAAACCTCCCTCGTACACATGTCACCCATCCCCCCTAGTTGCACCAGAAATTAATTTCATTAATTATTTAATTACTCCTATTTCCCTCACCCACCAAAATCATTCCTAAAAACGCTCCTTGGTGTCCCAATATTCCCTTACACATTTTAAATGACTTATGCCTTTACTAAATTCCTAGTTGAGTTCATAATTAGAAAGTTCTTAAAGACAAGATTCCTTACTATGTCAGACATTTAGCTTTTTCCTTACGCTTCCCTTTTTCTTTATGTTTCCCCATTTTCCCTTAGTTTCCTATTTTGTTTTTCTTTCCCTCTTTTCCCTTTTTAACTAAAACTCAAATTAGCAAGTGTAGAAAAATCACCCTTTTACACCTTTTTCTTTTTAATTAATAAATTTTAATTAGAATATGTAGAAAAACAATCAATTCCATTTTAAAATTTTAATCCCCCAAAATAATTTGATTTTAATAAATTAAATGAATTTCTTACCCCCTTCCCGTCACATGTTTAACTATGATTATTAGTTTTGACCAAAAGTGTCACTTAGACCTAGATTTTTATTTCACTAGGCTGGACGACATTTTTAATAGGGAAAATTTTTAAATATTACTTGTCACATCATGTGTTCTAAGGTTGTCTAGGTTTATTCACTTACTAGTTAAAAATGGGGCATGCCCTTCAGGATGCACTACATGCTCCAATGGTGCCACTCGCCACTGTCTGTTTTCCTTGTACGATGTGCCCTTAAGGACGCACTACGTGCTCCAAGGGTGTCACATGCCTCTTTCTGTTTTCCTTGTGTGACGTGCCCTTCAGGACGCACTTTGTGCTCCAAGGGTGCCACTCACCTATTTCCATTTTCCTTGCACGATGTACCCTTCAGGATGCACTACGTGCTCCAAGGGTTCCACTCGCCTCTTGACTGACTTGGTAGACATAAAAAACACCTAGAGTTAATACTCTGCTAGGTGATCTTGTGGGAGACTAAGGGCCTCTAAGGAATAAGGCCCCTGCCTTATTGTGCACCCCTTAAAATCATCATGAGAGATTGTCGTGGTCTTCCCTCATGACATTGTGGGTCTTCTCAAACTAGGCAATCGTTAGCCTACAGTTCGAGCCACGGCGGGAGGCAGGGCTACTATCCACACCTCTCCCTCAAAGTCTCTGGTTGTCATGCGTGACCCCTCTACTCCACATGTGAGTCTGGTTGGCAAGCTATTGTCAACCTGTATCAACAAAAAATCATGTCAATAATAATAATCAATAATCAATAACATCTAATCATATGTACATATATCATATCAACAACAATCAAACCCTAATAGTCCACTCCCTAACTTGATCTAGAGTCCAAGGGGTTTAATCGATGCCTCTGCATCCTCAAGGTCCAAGGTCCTACACACTCAGGAGAGCCCAATCAATAGAACCTGTCTATGTAAATACACAAATTAACATATCATCATATCCATAATGCCTCATAATCATAATCAAAAGGCTAATAGTATAATAATCTGGATCACTTTCAAGAAAGTGTTCTCAAAGAATAATTTTTCTCAGTGCATGCAAGAGCGGGATGTTACATACACCACCTCTTGGTCTAAAATTCATCTCGAAGTTTCACAGTATATAGGTTCCAAAATAAAGTGTATCATAGTATCATAAGTCTATCTATCCAACAGAAATGGAAATTGCTGGTGCATATCATATGCGTCCTCCCAAGTCGTCGAGCACGGACTATAGTTGTCCCACTGGACCTTGACCTGATCTACTATTCAACGTCGTAGTTTTCGATTTCAATGATATAGGATGCGGATTGGCTTAACCATGAACACACCCTCACCAGATACCTACAAATAACTCAGGTCAAAACATGTGTAGGATATGATTAAAAATATTTATGTGTAGGATCACCAATATAATGTCTCAAAACAGGTATGTGAAAAACATCGTGCATATGCCTCAAAGAATCAGGAAAGGCTATTCAATAGGCCACAAAATCCTTCTTCTCCGCAATCTCGAAAGGTCCCATGAACCTAGGAGATATTTTAGCACCCTTTCCAAACTTGATTGAATTCTTATGCAGTTTTACCCACAAGAAGACTCGATCACCAATTTCGTAAATACGGTCGACACGGTGCGCATCGGCATAACTCTTTTGTTGATCCTGTGCTTCTTGATCCTTTGCATTATTGTTTTCATTTGAGCTTCCATTTATTGGATCACTTCTGGTCCCACCAGGATCCTATCCTCAAGCCGATCCCAAATCAAAGGCATCCGACAGAGTCGCCCATAAAGAAACTTGAAGGGCGCCATCTTAATGGTGCTTTGGTAACTGTTGTTATGTGTGAATTATATGAGTGGAAAGAA
Organism: Picea engelmannii; assembly: GCA_009831015.1. Lineage (NCBI taxonomy): Eukaryota > Viridiplantae > Streptophyta > Pinopsida > Pinales > Pinaceae > Picea > Picea engelmannii. The sequence continues at coordinate 88,391 of ML794937.1, forward strand.
TTATTCCCAATACTTCTGTTGGTCCATCACATACATGCGCAACATGTCTTCCAAGACTTGGTTTGTTCGTTCAGTCTGCCTGTCTATCTCCGGGTGATACGCAGTACTAAACTTAAGTTGGTTTCTCAAGGCCTCTTGGAACTAGTCCCAAAATCATCCAGTAAACATCGATCCTCGATTAGATATAATCCTTTTAGGCATTCCATGTAGCCTCACAATATCATTGAAGAAAAACCTAGCTATGTCAGGTGCTTGATATGTCGTATGCACATGAGAACTCTTCGTCAGAGTGTCGACTACCAAAGAAATCAAGTCATGTCGCCTTGCCGTCAGTGGAAATCCAACAATAAAATCCATTGAAATGACCTCCCATTTTGATTCTGGAATAGCGTGAGGCAGTAGTAATCCTGCTGGATGTCTATGTTCAGCCTTCACCTGCTAACACTCTAGACATCTGGCCACATAGTTGACTATATCTGCCTTCATTCCTTTCCAAAAGAATAAGGTTTTAATGTCTGCCCTCATCTTTGTGACTCCTAGGTGAGCCATGTACACTGCTTTGTGAGCCTCATTTAGTATCAACTCCTCAACTCGTCGTTCGATGGTATGTAAATTTGATTTCTAAATCTCAATAATCCATCGTCGTCAAACGTAAATCCTTCAAATATTGGTACCATCATTGTGTTTTGTCCAATAAAATCCTTGAACTCTTTGTACCATTCATCCTTGCATTGTACAGTTAGAATCCTTTCATGTAGATTCGTCTGAAGAGCCAATACCGAAAAGATACATGGTCTCCAACTCAGTGCATCCACCACTCAGTTCAATGTTCCCTTTATGTAAGTAATTTCAAAATCATACTTGCTAAGCAATTATGACCAACGTCGTTGTCGCGCATTCAGGTCTCTTTGCGTAAAAATGTGTTGTATTCCACAGTGGTATGTTTTCAGTTCAAAATTTTTGTCCAATAAGGCAGTGTCTCCAACCCTTCAAAGAATCTACAATGGATAACAACTCCAAATATTGCATTGCATAATTCTCCTCATGCCTTCTCAACTTCCTCGAGATGTAAGCGATCACTCGACCGTCTTGCATCAAGATTCTGCCTAAGCCTTCCTTGGATGCATTAGTGCATACCAAGAAGTTTGCATCCATGTCAGGGACCTTTAGTATCGGTGTTTTTGTCAACATCCCTTTGAGCCTCCGAAAGGCTTCCACACATTTCTCAGTCCAAACAAACTTCTTGTTCTTCTTTTGCAATTATGTCATCGGATTTGCTATCCTCAAAAATCCCTTGTCGAAATGTCAATAGTATCCTACTAAATCCATGAAGCTACACACTTCTAGGACATTCATCAGCACAGGCCATTCCATAATAGCCTCAACCTTTGCTAGATCCACGACGATACCTTCGCCGAAGATGACATGCCCTAAGTAGTGAATCTTTGATTGATAAAATGATCATTTAGACAAATTCACGTACAATTTGTTCTCTCACAGACACTATAGTACCAAGTGCAAGTGGTCGTCATGCTCCTCCATCATCTAAGAGTAAATCAAAAATATTGTCAATGAATACTTGGATTAACTTCTCCAAGTACTCGCGGAACACCCCATTCATCAAACTCATAAATACCCCTGGGGCGTTCGTGAATCCACGGTAAAATAGTAAAATCGTAATGTCCAAACCTCGTCTTAAAGGTGGTCTTAGGGACGTCATACTCCTTGATCTGTAACTGGTGATACCCTAATCTCAAGTCAATCTTTGAAAACACGGTCGCAACCTTCATCTGATCAAACAGATCATCAATCCTTCGCAACGGATATTGATTCTTGATCGTCGCCTTGTTCAATTGATGATAGTCAATGTAGAGTCTCCACAACCCATCCTTCTTTCGTATGAAAAAAAATAGGTGCACCCCACGGTGACACACTAGGATGTATCAGTCCCAGGTCCAGCAACTCCTTCAGTTTCATTCTCAACTCCTATAACTCTGGGGTCAACATATGATAAGGCATTCTTGCTATTGGTTCAGTCCCCTATTTCAGGTCTATGGTAAACTCCAATTCCCTCTTGAGAGGCCTCCTAGGTAACTCCTCCGGGAATACATCTGCAAACTTTCTCACCACTGGAAGGTGTTCTAGACCTTTCACTACTCCCTTTTCATTTAACGCAAGGATTGCATAAGGCTTACAGCCCTTGCACATGCTCTTTCGTAGCTGCAAGGAAGAGATGAACCTCAAGGAAACTCCCTGGTTCCAACCTACAATCATGCATCTCTATCCCTCATCATTGACCAAGCTCAACCATTTCATCTTACAGTTCAGTATCGCCTCATGCAATTCCAACCAGTCCATACCGATCACAACGTCATAAGATCCTAAGATCGTGATGTACAGGTTGGCCCTGGTGAAAAAATGTCCCAAGTTAAGGGTATGGCTTGTAACCTTTCCACCAACCTTCTATTTGGATCCCAAATCCATCTCTAAAAATATAAACTCATCCTATTCGACTGCCTTTACCTTAACCCTTTTTAGCAATGCACCAGAAGTGAAACTCTCAGTAGCACCAGGATATATCAAAATACTAAGGGTCTGGTTAGCGACGGTACCTGATGTATCGATCATAGTCGAATGGTGCTCTTCCTGGCAGTTATTCACCATGGCATGAATATTATGGGCCTTGCCCAAATCTCCCATGGTAGCGGGTCCATCTGATCCAGATGCCCTAGTCCTCTTCTCTAGGCAGTCACACTGGTAATGTGGCTCCCCATAATCCATCACACTTTCTTCGGTCCAGTATTCCTGGTACCCAAACTATAAGTTGAATTCTAACATTAAGGCCCAACACGTACTCGTTGACCTTAATTTTCTCGGTAATTTGGTGCGGAGCATACCGAAGCAACTCCAAAAATGGGCCTCGTGCTTGGGCATCGTGTAGCCACCCTATCGCAAGGCATTGAACTCATTGAGTTGTCACTCAATGAATTCCTTAGAAAGATACCTCTCCTAGAATTGTCCCTCAAACAATTCCCATGACATGTCTTCGACGACCATGTTCAAATGTAGAAGGGGCATCTTCCACCATATAAGAGCGCTCCCTTTCAGTTGAATACTACCATGCAGACCTTCATGTTGAGAGTATATTCATGAAGCACAAATCATATCGCCATATTCTCCCACCATGCCTTGGTGGCTACATCGTCCAGGGCACCAAAGAACTTGGGAAATTTGACCTTCTCAAGTTCGCGGTGAATACTAATGGTATTGGCTGGGCGCGTTGTGGACCCTCAGGGGTACAGGCGCCCTGACCTCATCTCAATACAGATGGTGAATCAAGGCCTCCGAAAATATCATGAAGGACCTTGTCATACCATCATCACCCCTTACAACAATCGAATCCAGCCCAAGGACTTGTTCTTCCCCTTAGGGGTTATACTCCGAGGGTGTGGGCACCTCTGGAGGCATTGCACCACTTTCCACAACACCACACCGTGAACCTCTATGGTGTCCTCTAATTGAGATCTCCACATGGATACATTAAGGTTTTAATTAGTGCTAGGTTAACACTCAAGGTTTTACTACAATGGAAATCCTGGCGATCCACAGTCACAGGGTTGAACCCCCTCTGATACCATATGTAAAGCCCCCAACCATTATGACTACAAGCGAAGAAAAAAGTGCATTTTTTTTTTTTAGTTTCTAGGCAAGAAGGCAATGATGACAACAATTAAACCACACAACCTGGGGATGAACACAATGCTCGTAGATCAGAAAACATACCACAACGACTCAATGCACTAGCACATCGAGCAACTGGGCAAAACCTACAAAAATCAAGACAGATAGAAATGACTACCAACCTGACACAAACACGACAATTCCTACAAGATAAGAGACAACATCCATAACCCTAACACAACAGCCTCTACGACTAGTAACTAGAAACCTCAAGGTGCACAACCCAACCGCATTAAGGTGTTACAATCCAGCACCAACATCAACTACAATGAAAGAACGCCCACATCAGGAAGCACAGACTCTGGCCAAGTTATCACTCGCCTCTATCCATGAGGGTGCGCATTGATCCCCTCATCAGGAATCATAGGGCCAGAGTGCGATGGGCACACTAGGGACCCATGCATAGCTGGACTACTTCCAACCCTTCGTCCCCACAAAAATCCAGTAGTGCAACACCTTAGAAAAATACAATCAATAAATCAATAGGTCCTCTTCGCGTTCCTTGTTAGGAGAACATTTAAGGATGCTATAAGGCAATAATATCAGTACTTAATAATCAACAATTAATATTATCATAAGGCAAAACCATTATAGGTGATCAACGTGTTTAACATATTTATACCAATGATCTAAAAGCAAAAGATGTTGTTTAATCCAATCGAGGGGTAATGCCTTACTCAAATTAAATCAATATCTCATCAATAATACTGAAATCATGGATTCATTATTTTATGTCGCTAATTGAAACCGAAACCATAAGGTTATATTAGGAATTCCCTACCTTATGAATTCCCTAAATGAAACTGAACTATATCTCGAATATAAATGTTTCAGTGCAACTGAAACCAACATATTATTCACATAACAATACAACGAAGTAAATACATAACATAATCGCAGTCAAACAAGTCGAATGTTTTTTAAATGAATTCAAAACTTATTGGTAAGTAATTCGTTCTTTAGCCATTCAGATTAAATTCTAATCAAATCATTGTGGTTCATTAAATTGTTGTCTTCAACCATAGGATTCATTGTCCTTTAAGCATTGTATCGATTTAAACCATCAATTAATTCGTTGTCTTTACACAGGTTTAACAATCTAAAGGAAATTAGCAAGGAATGAATATAAATCTTGCTCTCAGCAGTCCACATTACTGTTTACTAATAAAGGCCATGGTATCCACTGAAAGTTAGCAAAGTTTAATATGTGGTCTATTAAAATTAAATGATGAGGTAAAGTTATTCTCGTTAGCAGAATATATATATACACATTAACGCAATTATAATGGGATTATACATTAAAAATGCAGAGGTCATTAAGTACATAGAGATTTCGTAGAGGTCATTAAAAACGCAAAGAATCTTTCATTAAAACTCCAGGAATCATTACATAAAAATCGCAGAGGTCATTAAAAACGCAGAGAATCTTTCATTAAAACTCTGAGAATCATTGCATCAAAACGAAGAGGTCATTAAGTACATAGAGATTTCACAAAGGTCATTAAAAATGCAGAGAAACTTTCATTAAAACTACAGGAATCATTGTATCAAAACGAAGAGAATCCGTTCATTAAAACGCAAAGGATCCTTTCATTAAATAACAGAGGATCATTACATCAAAACGCATGTATCGTCATCCAAAACGTAGGGGAAAAAAATGCATAGACAACTCATTAAAACACAGAGGTTATTAAAAAAGAAGAGAACAAATGCTGAGGTCATTAACACGTGGAGGTGATAAAAATGCAGAGACCATAGCAACACAGAGATAAAAAAAAAATGCAAAGGTGACACAAAATGAAATTCGTTGGCAAAGATTTACGTCGAGGTACAGACTTGTTGTACCTGATTCACTGTAATAACTCTATAAAAATTACATTAATTATTTCCTCTATTTACAGAACTTACATTTAAATGATTCACTGTGTAAATATGTGAGGAAAACTATTTTAGCTAAGTAAAACACATCCTAAAAGGAGTGCAACCACCTGGTAATAAATTGGGTAAAAATGAAATCAAATGCTAATTGAAAACGAATTAGTTGCCAAGTAAATCGTAGTGGGGAAGGGCCACAAGGTCATAAAGATAAAATCTAGGTAATGAGCCATGAGAATCATGGTGAATTTGTTGTGTAAAGGCTGAGTAAAGACTTAAAAAACTCAAAGACAATCCATCACTGGAAAAAGAAGAAGAAAACAACCACCAGAAAATGCAAAAGTAAACAATCACAATAAAGTGCAGAGTTCAGCATTCAAGACTCAGAGGTTTATCCAAGATTCAACAATTAAAATGCAGATAAAATCGAATTTTTAATCAATAGGGCATGGAGATAAGTAAGGTAAATGGCTGGGAAAAATTATCCTTCTCTCATCATCCATGCACAGAAAAGCAGGGCATTAGAATCTATAGGTCTATTAACACCGAAGTGACCACAGTCGATTCAGCTCCTAACCAACTGCTCAGGCATGGACTGATGATATAGGGATAAGGATGGAAAATAAATCACAATGTCTTCATAATAATCAATAAAAAAAAACAAAACAGTCACAACAATTGGGGATAGGGTTTCCAAGGAAATCAATTCAAATGCAGCGAGTGTAGAGCTATGAGTATCTTAATTTCTCGATTAAAAACGCTGAGTAAAACACATTCTTTTCACAATAGAAGTATATAAATGAAAGCACAAGAACAATATTAATCTACCATTCAACATAAATGCATGTGTACCCTAGCCCAAGGTGACAGCTCCAGGTCGTTGTCATGTGCTCACTCCGTCCAGCTCTCGCTTGTCGACCGATGGGACTTCACCAATACCTCCCAGCCTACGCTAGGGGTACTCTTCTTCCCCTTCAGCCCCCCAAGATACAAAGGGGCCACACACACTATAACCGAGAACATCTAGCACCCAACTCACCTCGCAAGGTTGAGCTACCACTCGTTACCCGAGTTGGGTATCCCAACTCCCACAAGATAAGTCAGTCAAGACAAAAATTCTACAGTGTAACATTACACATGAAAGATCAGATCCATACTCCTCCTCCTCCATCGTTTTTATAGAGTTTCTAAGTGATTTCTTTCCAAATTCCCATTTAATTTATTTTCCATTAATTTAATTCAGAAAAACCTCCCCCGTACACATGTCACCCATCCCCCCTAGTTGCACCAGAAATTAATTTCATTAATTATTTAATTACTCCTTTCCCCCACCCACCAAAAGCATTCCTAAAAACACTCCTTGGTGTCCCAATATTCCCTTTCACATTTTAAATGACTTACGCCTTTACTAAATTCCTAGTTGAGTTCATAATTAGAAAGTTCTTAAAGGCAAGATTCCTTACTATGTTAGACATTTAGATTTTTCCTTGTGCTTCCCTTTTTCTTTATGTTTCCCCTTTTTCCCTTAGTTTACTATTTTTTTTTAGTTTCCCTCTTTTCCCTTTTTAACTAAAACTCAAATTAGCAAGTGTAGAAAAATCACCCTTTTATCCCTTTTTCTTTTTAATTAATAAATTTTAATTAGCATATGTAGAAAAAAAATCAATCTATTTTAAAATTTTAGTCCCCCAAAATAATTTGATTTTAATAAATTAAATGAATTTCTTACCCCCTTCCCGTCACATGTTTAATTATGATTATTATTTTTTACCAAAAGTGTCACTTAGACCTAGATTTGTATTTCACTAAGCTGGGCGACATTTTTAATATGGAAAATTTTTAAATCTTACTTATCACATTATTCGTTCTAAGGCTGTCTAGGTTTATTCACTTACTAGTTAAAAATGCAACGTTTCCTTCAGGAAACACTAAGTGCTCCAAGGGTGCCACTCTCCATTGTCTATTTTCCTTGTGCGGTTTGCCCTTTAGGACACAATACATGCTCCAAGGTTACCACTCGGCTCTTTCTGATTTCCTTGTGTGACGTGCGCTTCAGGATGCACTACATGCTCCAAGGGTGTCACTCACCTCTTTCTATTTTCCTTGCATGACATGCCCTTCAGCATGCACTATGTGCTCCAAGGGTGCCACTCGCCTCTTGACTGACTTGGTAGACATCAAAAGCCCCTAGAATCAATACCCTGCCAGGTGATCTTGTGGGAGACTAAGGGCCTATAAGGAATAAGGCCCCTTCCTTATTGCACGCCCATTGGAATCATCGTGAGTGAATGTCGCAGTCTACCCTCACGGCATCGTGGGTATTCTCGAACTAGGCAATCGTTACCCTACAGTTCGAGCCATGATGGGAGTGGTACTAAGTTGTGGCAAGGATGTTTTCCACACCCCTCCCTCAAAGTATTTGGTTATCATGCATGACCCCTCTACTCCACATGTGAGTCTGGTCAGAAAGCTATTGTCATCCTACATCATCAAAAAATCACGTTAGTGATAATAATCAATCATTAAAACATCTAATCAGATGTACATATCCCATATCAACAACAATCAAACCCCAATAGTCCACTACTTGACTCAATCCAGAGTCCAAGGGGTTTCATCAATGCCTCTGCATCCTCGAGGTCCAAGGTCCTGCACACTCAGGAGAACCCAATCAATAGCACATGTCTATGTAAATACACAAATTAACATATTATCATATCCAAAATGCCTCATAATCATAATCAAACGGCCAATAGTATAATAATCTGGATCACTTGCAAGCAAGTGTCCTCAAAGAATAAGTTTGCTCAGTGCGCACAAGAGTGGGATGTTACATTTTACAGGAAGAAATTTTATTGCAACACATCTTTTCTATGACTTTTGTTCACATTTGATCAAATTTGAATGAAGGAGAGACGAGCATAGAAATCTGAAATTAAACGAAAACATTATTTTTTATCAATTATTTACTTTCGTTTAAATTATGATTATGTTTTCGCCTTTTGCTCATTAGCAAGTTTGACTATTCTAAATAATGGATTCAATACTTCATCAAATAATATCTTGGTTGGTTTCTCATTTTCACAAAATCATTTGGTAGGTCTAATTAATTAAATTATTTTATCATTTTGCATCTCATTTCAAAATAAATAAAAAATTAAAAAAGAATTATCTATCATTTGCTTGATTTTGTGGAAACCCAAAATTAATATTTTTCTCCTCTCCATCAACTTGAAGCTTCTAGAATTTTAATATCATATTTGAGAGGAAAATATAACCAATTTTCTTTACAACTTATAGTTAGCTTTTAGTTTAAATTCATTTTAAATTTTATTGTTATAGATTTTGTTTTATTCACAATTTTTATATTTAGGTTATTAAATTGGTTTATTTTTGTTTCACAAGTTTCTATTATCAGATATTTGGTACGGATCTGATCATGCCTTGATTTTCTTATCTAAATACGTTCAAGATAATTGATCCAAAAATAACATTGGATCACTGCAAATAATTTGAGCAACAACAGATAAGATTTGGAAATGTATTCAAGAACAAACATACAATTTTTTGGGAATGATTTCAGCCAAACCATGAGGAATCTCACTAAACGGCTGGAAAGCCATCTGCAGAATGGACCCATTTAGCTTACTCATGAAATTTTTTCCCAAAAAACGCACGATTTGAGAGATATTTTGGTCTCTTTCTGAGGAAAATTTCAGGTGGTGGAAATTATTAGTGACACCCAGACTATTCATTCATTACATAAATATATGAGAACGTTCAGAGCCACAAGAATGAGATCCAAGAAATTCAAAGGGGGATTTTTATCCTTTCTTTTGTATATTATTTATTTTGTAAACTTTTTCTTTTCAAAAGGAGTAATGGATGGTTGGAATTTTTGGGAGAATGGACCAGTATTTTCGAAGAAGAATGTGAAATTCCATATTTTTTAATGGCTTTTATCCTGTGAGTAAAAGGGTTTTGTTTTAATTATAATATCTTTTGATTATGGTTCATATTCTTTGAGTAATTTATTATGCATTGATTTAAATTAGCTTTAGTTTGTTTTATCAATACATCATTAATTGTTCCCGGGATGGGGTGCCACGTTGCAAAGTCGAGACACGCGGGCAAATGCCGAGTTGCGTCATTAATATAACCCACCGGCGACCATCCCTTCAACATTAAAATGGGAACAAGCCCATGCAGGTTTAACCAGAGGACGAGGCCCTTCGCGCAAGTGAACAGGACGGCGCACCAGCGCACTAGGAGTCAAGCCTTAATGGCCAAGGCAGTCACTGTCATTCTCATCCTTATCAACCGCCTCGACAGCAATGAGAGGTATTCGATTTTCACAGAGCCGAACGCAGAGCCACCAAAGTTCTGGAGCAGGGTTATCCTTCCGCTGGGAACTTCGGACATCTCCAGGTTCCTCAACATGCCCAGGGCATGAGGAAATCCTCGCAGGGGCGTAACTTGGTACTCATTTGAATCATGCAGGCAAAGGCAGAAGAAGTTCGATAAGGTGTTGGCCTTGGCATCCTCATGGAGAAACAAGAAGTCTGGGAGACCTCGAACGCCTCCCATGGCGTATGTGAAAGAGATTACCCTAGACGAGGCCATGCAAATTCATCTCGAGCACCCTCTTTTCACAGTCCCGGACAATTGGAATCCTCACACCAATTTTGGCAATGAAGATAAGATTCTGGCTCCAGGAATACCGTGTGGTCACAGAGTAACTCACCCGGCAGAGGAATTCACCACCTGCTATGTTGAGGAAGAGGTATCGTGCCGTGCAAATGCAAAGACTGACCCGCCTAGTGGTGCACCTCCGGAGGAAGCGACTCAATCGAACAAGTGGTAGGCACATCAAGTCAGTGAAGCAAATGAATGCGAAGGAGAAAACCATGCACAGTGGCCATTTCCCTTGGCCTATGTTGAAGGAAATTGGAAGGACCAGCCTCCTTTCACCAACCCGGGGTACCTAGCACTAATCTTCAAAATGCGGAACATGATGGATGATCAGATCTTTCGAACTGTTCAAATCAACCAATGACTCGATATGTTGTATGCTGCACACTCCAGGACTCTCTCGAGAAGGCAGTTCCCTATGTGCGTGCAAGCCTATGCAATTCCTGCAGGATGGTGAAAGCACAGGGAAGAGGATGAGATGACTGGTTAAAAGGTCTTGTGATGTCCATAGTTAGCAATCTCTTTTTGTTTCATAACAAAGCTTTAGCACAGTTAGATCATAGAAATGTTGTAAGTAGGTTGTTAGAATATAGACTGAACCTAATGGCCATGCATCCTGGTTTCCTTCAGGCAGGACAATACTCTGATAATTTTGTTTGTTTGAACACAAGTGGCATAGAATGTCCAGTTGTCTCGGTTTCCTTTTTAGGCAGGACAGCTGTCATTACAACTAGACTCTGTAACTCTGCAACTCTAATATAAACAGGATCCTCCCCTTTTTTACTTAAAAAAAAATAAAAATACATTATTAATTGTTATCATTTATGTATTAATTTTGTCAATATTTAAGAGTCTATTATCCCAACTATCTTGGTCTTGGTGATTGTATTATTTTGATACAAATCTTGTATTATATTGAGTTTATTCATTAAATTCAGATTTGTAAAGATGTAATTGTTCAATTAAGATTTTTCTTATTGTCGATTAGTCTATTATATCTTCACTAAGGATCGTGATTTTAAATTTGTTCTTTCTACATTTTAAATAAGATTTAAATTGTCAGTCAAAGTGATTTTCATCCTGACGTTGTCAAAATCTTAGAATTACACAACCTTCTACTATATATTTCTCTTAACAGACAGGTTGTTGGAGTAGCATTATATAGGAAAGCATAACCAAAAGTTCTCTTTAAATACTGGTCAGTCATAGGTTAATGATTTTCTATTTGTTTTGATTTTTATTTTGTGAATGTAAATTAACATTTAAGCTTAAATACTTTGTTTGTTAAAGTGAAAAAATTATTATTTACATTCATTTATTTTCCTTTTTTTTAGTTTCAAGGTTAAAATTAGATTAGTAGTATGTTCTAAATCTATTTATTTTTTCCTAAGATTCGGTTCTCTTGTACAACCTTAGTTTACAAGGTTTCTCGTAAATCTTGCACCTTTTTTTTTATATGTTGTATATAAAAGTGAGAATAGTGAATGTATATAGTAGATCTTCGTTAATGCATAGTTAGTTGTTTTCTTTTTGTAGTTTAGATTATATCCCTTTATCGGCTAACAGAGTCGTTAAACCTGTCAAGGGTATTTATTCCAAATGGCTTGGGTTATTTAGACAACCTCGGGTCAGAATATTCCCTTCCAGTTGACGGTGTGTCATAAACGCCCATCAACAGCTCTCTTGTATGCAGTTGAACAAGATATCAACATGAATACTTCAATTGCGGTGGTTTTCAATTTGGTTGATGATCAGGGTATTGCGAGTCATGGAACACAACCTCAAGTATATGGGGATTCCATTATGGTAAGATGCGGTGCTTCTCTTAGTGATGGATGTTTCTCCTTTATGAATTGGTTGATTATGGAGAGAAAACATTTTCAATTGATTAGTTGAGGTTACTGTTGTTCATGAGGTGTATGCTCATAACATTGTGTCAGTATTGAAATAATCTTCCTACCATCACTCGACCTTGCGCCCTTCCATAGGATATGACACAGGAGGATAGAAATATCCATCATGATAAGCAGTATTGAAAGTAGTTGAGATATGACTACCTATAAATCACCTATCACAGCATTCAATGCTTCTTAGCACACTGTATATTGGTTGCCATGACTAGATATTGGTCATCATGACAAGGAGCTTCACACTCTTTCTTTGCAGAGCTCGAGTAACTTTAGATTACCATCAATAGTCTTATGGAAAAACCTATAGCAGCATTCAATGTTGCTTAGCACGCTGGATTTTGGCCGCCATGAAAAGGGGCTTCACACTCCTCTTTCTTTGCATAGCTCAAGTAACACTATATTATATTACCATTAATAGTATTATGGTAGAACCTATGGTGTTTGGGAAAGAGTGGGTTGTACAAATTAAGGAGATGTGTAATAATGATGATGAGAATTTTCTACCAGAAGTGGGTGGGATTGGGAAAGTATTTTCCATGTTTATGTGTGCTTCTAGAAGCACATTCAATGGATTTTTTCATTATAGCTCAAATTTCCACTACGAACCCTTATACTATCAAATTTTCTTCTCTATTGTGTCATGAAAATTTCATTGAGATGATATATCTTCGCACTAGAAGCACATTTGATGGAGTTTTTCATTATAGCTAAAATTTCCACTATGAAACCCTATGCTATCAAATTTTCTTATCTACTGTGTCATGAAATTTTCATTGAGAAAATAAGATCTTCGCACATTTTGATGGCATGGATTCGTTGAAGATGAAACTCAACATTCAGAACATGGAATAAACTAAAATTTGAGTGTGACGTTTCAGCTAAAACATTCTCTCTCTTTTGCAAGCTTCCACCATTAAAATATGTAACCCAAAACTTTTAATTTCTAGCACCCACAAAGTAGGGTTTTGTATCATGAATACTTCTTTGATTTATTCTTTAGTTCTTAGACTTTTTAACAAACACAAAAACATGTTCATCCATACCTGTGTTCCCGTTCCTAAATCCCACACGTTATTTTTATTTCAATTTTTTTTAGAAACAGGAACTGTGCATTCCTATTAACATAAATATTTGTCTATTCCCCCCCCCACTCTCTCTCTCTCTCTCCTTGTGCCCCCCTCTCCCTATCTCCATCTATATTACTCTTTATATCCAACCACTCTCTCACTCATTGTGTCCCCCCCTCTCTCTCCCTCTCTC
>ML794937.1:113452-123739 GCA_009831015.1 Picea engelmannii
AAAACCGATAGCTAGGAGTGCCATACAAGTACCTGAAAACCCTTTTTACTACTGTCAAATGCTCCTTCCCTAGTTTTGACATATACCTACTCAAAACTCCCACTGCATGTACAATTTCTGGTCTAGTACAGACCATTGCATACATCAAACTTCCAACTGTAGTCACATATGGAACACGAAACATGTCCTACTTCTCATCCTGTGTCTTGGGAAATTGATCCACAAATAATTTTACACCAACAAGACTAGGGATCTTGACCAGTTTACATTCCTGCATATTAAATCTTTGCAATATTGTATTGACATGTTTTCTTTGATTTAACCATAGTTTCCTCTTTTTCCGATCTCTTTTAATTTCCATGCCCAAAATTAAATTTGCAAGACCGAGATCCTTCATGTCAAATTTAGAGGAAAACTGAGTTTTCACATCCTGGATAATCTCCTTGATGTTTCCTATCAACAACATTTCATCCATATACAAGACCAAATAAATCAAATGATCACCAATTAATTTAAAATACACACAGTGATCCTATTTGCTTCTTGTGAAACCAAGTCCTAGCATATAAGTATAATTTTTTTTGTTAGGGACCTAACCCCTCACATAGGTAGAATAATATATTTCCATGTAATAAAGGTCAATATTAATAAAGCCTAGCAATAAGGGAGAATAAGTCCAATGTAAGAAGATCTAAAATAAGATTCTGCTTATAGAAGTATCTTCCTCTAGATTGTTCTTTTGATAGACATATTTAGTATAAATAGGAGTCGATGGTATGAGAAGTTTTGTCTTGGATATTATTGTAATAGAGCTCTACTCTGCTGGAGGTTGCCCCCTTGAAGAGGAAAGTGAACATTTCTCTCAGTAATCAAAGTGTTCTTTTTGGTGTTATTTTGGTATCATTTTGGTATTATTGTGGTGTTGTTTTGGTTATATTGTTGTTCATCTACCATTTCTAGCTAATTATTTCTATTATGCTTGCCATTTTATATATGGAATATTACAAGTGGTATCAGAGCACCTTCCTTGACAGAAAATTGTGAGTTAAATTTTTTTTCAGGGTAGAGACGTATTTCGATGTCTTTAAGCTACAAATATTTGTTGTTACGTGCATAAACCCATGGTCGAGGATTCATACACGAAGGAAATACAAGTGGTACTTAAGAACACATCTGTTGGCCACACTTGTAACCACCTGACTGCTATAGTTCCACATAAAACAACACCCAGGAAGATACTCTCTAGTACCTGGGTAGTTGGGTAGTACGAATAAGGGCATGGTGTAGCCTCCTTAGTTGGTGTCCTGAGATATTAGGACGATTACTACTGTTGGATCCTGCACATATATCAGAGAGCTATAGCACATGGAAAACCCTTGTCTATAGAACCCTTGAATACCCTAACCTTTGGGACAAAAACAAAAGCAGAACATACAAGATCTATTGCCGCGCAACTGTGTCTCCTACATTTGGGTTGTGAAATTGCTATGCATTTCTTCCTGTTAATCATTTGGGAATTTCATCACTGCAATATTCTTCAGATCCCATTGGCACCATTATTTGAGACCTATTCTGTTGGATTTCTCTCTTCACCCTTATTACAGTCATACCTATCATTTTTTAGCAATTTGTTTTTCTCATGGACTTGACCCCCTTCCAACACCCTTATCTAGGATTTAACCCATTGGATTCCACTCGTCGCCCCGATCGTTGTAATACACTTCACCCATAACCCATTTTATGTGTGGTCCCACCCACCCCTTTTTGTGTTCCCTCTTCATCATGGCCCATACCCATAGCCAAGACTTGGAAGCTCGCTTCAATATCTTACACTCTAATTTCACAGAAACCCAACAAGAAGTGAGACAAATCAGTGCCAATATTTCCACCATCAATAAAAAAATGCATTCCTCCATCACCTCCATACTCGAGGAACTTGAACAAGACCTCAAACAAGACATTTCTACCCAGATTGAATCTGTCACTACGATGATATGTGTGAAGCTGCATATCCCTGCATATCTCCCCTCATTTGACCCACCTTTTCATACCGAAGGTGAAACTTCCTCTCATTCCCATAATTTTCAGCCCCATCATTTTCAACGTGACCTATTCCTTCCACATATGGATGTGACCAAATTTTATGGCTTAGATCCCACTGGATGGGTAACTCAAATTTAACATTATTTCTCTTTGTATGGCATTACATACGAGTTGGCCAAACTCTGGTATGGTGTTCTCCATCTAGATCAAGAATGCTGAAAATGGTGGAAATGGAGAAAAAATGGTCGCCAAGGGTATGTGGCTTGGACACACTTTGTGGTAGAGCCTTATGAATGCTTTGAAATTGACACTGACCATTTAGGCCGTTTGACAAAGTTGAAACAATATGGCACAATGGAAGACTTTATAGTTTCTTTTGAGAGACTGACTTTTCATATAGAGGGCATGTTTGATGCTTTTTTCCAAGAATGTTTTATCAATGGCCTCAAGGATGCGATTTGTGCCCATGTCCTCATGGCTAAGCCTCAGAGTTGGGTGGACGCTACTAAAAGAGCTAAGGAAGCACAACATGTTGTCTCTTCTCAACCGAAAAATGTCCTTTATTCCTTGCACTAAACCAATCACTCCCACTCCTCCTTCTACTCCATTAAAGATCTAGAAATTGACCAGGGCTGAAATGGATGAACACCAACTCAAATGCCTTTGTTATAATTTTGATGAAAAATATTTTTCTGGGCACAAGTGTAAGGAACAAAAGATTTTTTTGGTCATCTCAGAGGATTTTTTGAAAGAGGATGTTGAGGCTCCCCTTGTGTCTGTGTCACCTGAACCCACTGGCATGACCCCTCCTTCAGACCCTCCCAAAGTAGAACCGGTCATTTCCCTAAATTCTCTCACTGGCCTCTCTTATCCCCAAACCCTCAAGCTAATTGGTTACATTAAGCATATGAAGGTCATCATTATTGTTGATAGTGGAAGAACCCACAATTTTATTCATCGCCACATTTCCCAATAAACTAATTCTATATTCATGCCATCAATAATTTTCAAATCATGAATGCCAATTGTGGGTCCATGAAATGTGGAGGGAATTGTGAAAATGTGTCTCCAAATTGGTGAATACCACCTGAAATTTCATATGTTTGATATCAACATGGGTGGTTGTGACATTGTGTTGGGTGTAGAATGTATAAGGACTTTGGGTCCCATTCTCATGGATTTTAAGGAATTAACCATGCAATTCGACCAGGAGGGACAACAATATAAGTTCTAAGGCATCATTGTTGGTTCCCTGGAGATCATTAGTTCCCATCGCATGGAAAAGCTGCTTAAGAAAGGTCATTCTGGCATTATTTCCCAATTCCATGCCATACAATCAACTTAGGCACCCTTTGTGTTGCAGGACCTCCAATCCACCCTCTATAAACATCAAGTGTTTTTTTCCACTCCCCAGGGACTCCCTCCTTCCCTTGGTGTTCATTATCATTCCATTCCCCTTGTCCTGAGGAAGCCTTCCTCCCAATATCCATACCTATCGTCACCCCTTTTCCCAAAAAAATGAAATTGAGAAAATTGTTCAAGAATTTCTCAACGCAGGTGTTATCCGCCCTAGTACGAGCCCCTAATCTTATCCTGTGGTCACGGTCCTTAATAAATAAGTTTCTTGGCGCATGTTTCCTGACATACACGCCCTAAAAAAACTCACCATTAAAGACAAATTTCCCATTCCTATCATTGATGACCTCTTGGATGAATTGAGTGGCGCCCAGTTCTTTACTAAACTTGATATTCGTTCTGGATACCACCAGATCTGTATGAAAGAGGCAGACATTCCTAAGATTTCATTTAGAACTCATGAGGGCCACTATGAGTTTTTGGTTATGCCCTTTGTCTTGTGTAATGCTCCCTCCACTTTCCAAAGCCTCATGAATCATGTATTTCGTCCTTTTCTCTGTCATTTTGTCTTAGTTTTCTTTGATCATATCCTCATATATAGTAAACATGGACAACCCATCATTCTCATGTGGATTGAGTTCTCCATCTACTCTTTCAGCACCAACTTTTCCTCAAACACTCTAAATTTTCTTTTGGCATCTCAAAAGTAGAGTACTTGGGCCATCTTGTTGGAAATGTCAGTGTCAGGGTGGATCCTAAAAAGATTGAAGCTATGCCATATTGGCCTCACCCAAATACTCTCAAAATCTTGCGTGGATTTCTGGGTTTAACAGGTTATTATCGCAAGTTTGTTAAGAATTATCGAAAGATTGTGACACCTCTGACTGCTCTCCTTAAAAATAATTCTTTCACATGGACTCCAGCAGCTACTCAGGCTTTTCAAACCTTGAATATGGCCATGTGCACCACTCCATTCTTGGCCCTTCCTAATTTCACAAAGACCTTTTTCCTGGAATGTGATGCTTCTAGGAAAGGGATTGGCATCATCCTTATGCAAGAGGGTTGGCCTTTGGCCTTTACCAACAAACAATTGTCGGAGCGAAATTTGGGAAAAACAATATATGAAAAGGAAATGTTGGCTATTTTGCATGTTGTAGATCTTTGGCACCTTTATCTATTTGGGAAATGCTTCCAAATTAAGACAGATCATCAAAGCCTCAAGTATTTTATGGAACAATGCCTTTACTCCCCAGAGAAACAAAAATGGGTGACTAAGATCTTTGGATATGATTATGAAATCATTTAAGTTGTTCGCCAGGAATGGCTACATGATCCCAAAAGTTCGCATAGGATACAACAATTGTAGTCCAGTTCTCCAGTCTCCCCAGGGTACACTTGGCTCAATGATGATCTTTGATACAAAGACCATTTGTATTTAAGCAAACAGTCAAAACTTAAATCCACGATACTTTCTGAGCTTCATGCTACACCCACCATTGGGCACTCCAGGTTTACCAAAACCTATGACTGGGTCAAACGTTCTTTTTTATTGGATGGTGTGAAACAGGATGTTCATAATTTTGTGGTTGAATGGGAAGTGTGTAAACACAACAAAGGAGAAACAATCAAATCTCCCAGCACACTACAACTGCTTCTGATTCCACCTGCTATTTGACGGGATATCTCTATGGATTTTATTGTAGGCTTACCTAAATCGAGCAATAAATCAATCATCATGGTGGTAGTTTATTGTCTTTCCAAGTATGCTCATTTATGTGCTCTTCAACACCCATTTACTGCATCCAATGTGGCTCAAATTTTCATGGATCAGGTCTTCAAGCTTCATGGCATGCCACATTCTATTGTTTTTTATCGCAACCCAACTTTCACCAACAATTTTTGGAAAGAATTGTTCAAGCTCCAAGGAACCCAATTGCATATCAGCACAACTTATCATCCCCAGATTGATGGTCAAACTGAATTTGTCAACAAGTGTTTGGAAACATATTTGAGGTGTTTTTCATCGGAAAGGAAACATTAGTCGGCTCAATGGTTACCACTAGATGAATGGTGGTACAAAACTTCTTACCATACAAATACCTGCATGACTCCTTTTGAAGAGATATAGGGACAAATGCCACCTTCAGTTCTCTCATATTTTCCAGGTGTATCGAAGGTCCAGGCGGTTGACCAAACACTTACAATTCGAGAGGCTACTCTCCTTACCCTAAAAGATAATTTGTTCATGGCCCAAAATCGCATGAA
The DNA here is from genome assembly GCA_009831015.1 of Picea engelmannii. Classification (NCBI taxonomy): domain Eukaryota; kingdom Viridiplantae; phylum Streptophyta; class Pinopsida; order Pinales; family Pinaceae; genus Picea; species Picea engelmannii. Next base: position 119,117 of record ML794937.1, read on the forward strand.
GCAACAAGCAGATCAAGGTCACTCTGAACGTCAATTTGCAGAAGGGGATCAGGTGTTTCTTCGACTGCAACCTTACAAGAAAAATTCCCTCAAGGCTGACCATTTTCAGAAACTGGCACCCAAATTTTATGGTGCTTATACTGTTCTTAGGTGTGTAGGATAGGTGGCCTATCAATTATCTTTTCCCAGTCATTCTAAGATCCATCCCATTTTTCATGTTTCTTGCTTAAATAAGGTATTTGGAACTAAGTGCCAAATTCAAACCAACCTTCCCAAGTTGGAAGAAGAATGCTCCATTTGGCTACAACCAAAAGTAGTTTTGGACCTCCATGAGTGTCGTTTGCATCAACAAACCATCAAGGAAGTGTTATTCTAGTGGAAAGATACAACTCTGGCAGATGCCACTTGGGAACCAACTACCATTCTGCAATAATTTCCTCATCTCAATCCTTGAGGACAAGGCTATTTTTAAGGGGGACGACATGTTAGGGACGTAACCCCTCACGTAGGTAGAATAATATATTTCCATGTAATAAACGTCAATATTAATAAGGCCTGTCAATAAGGAAGAATAGGTCCAATGTAAGAAGACCTAATAGAATCTTTTGCTTCTAGAAGGATCTTCCTCTAGATTTTTCTTTTGATAGACATATTTAGTATAAATATGAGTCAAGGATATGAGAAGTTTTGTCTTGGATATTATTGTAATAGAGATATGCTTTGTTGGAGGTTTCCCCTCAAAGAGGAAAGTGAACATTTCTCTTAGTAATCAAAGTGCTCTTTATGGTGTTATTCTGGTATCATTCTGGTATTATTGTGGTGTTATTCTGGTTATATTGTTGTTCATCTACCATTTCTAGCTAATTTTTTTTTTTTGCTTGCTATTTATATCTGGAATATAACATCTTTGATACCACATCCTTGGTTATTGTTTTAAACCATACATGGAATTTTTCATCTTGCATACCAACTCTTTCTTTCCCTTCACAACAAAGCCTTCTCGCTGCTTCATATAGATTTCTTCTTCCATATCCCAATGTAGGAATGTTATCTTCACATTCATATTTTCTACTTCAAAATCAAATGCAACAACAACAAATAACACAAATATTATAGAAGTTAACTTGGCAACATGAGAAAAAATCTTACCAAAATCAATTCCCTCAACCTAGGAATAACCCTTTGCTACTAACCAAGATTTGTATTTATCCACTTTTCCTTTTGCATTCAACTTCTTTTTAAATACTCATTTGTTGCCAATGGGATTTCTTCCAATCAAAAACTCCACTAGATACCAAGCCTCATTATTATCCAAGGCTGCCATTTCTTCATCGATGGCCTTTTTCCAGAGCTTTCCATCCTCTGAATCCACTACCTCCATGAGAGTTCTAGGATCATCATCAATAACATAGAATGCAAAATTTGAATGAAAATAAGATGGAGTATACCTTTTTGGTAGCCTTATTTCTCAAACTGATCTCCTTAATAATGGAGTATGAGGATCTTCTTCTTCTGATTCCTTTTCTTCTGTAGAGTCTGATTCATCATCCTTTAAATCAAACTCTATTTTCTCTAGTTCTTCCTTACTTGGTAGGAATTCATGTTTAACAAAATACTTCATTTCTCTAAATACCACATCTCGGCTATACACAACCTTATTAGTTTCTGGGTTCCAAATCTTATAACCTTTGCGACCATCTTTATACCCAATAAAGATACACTTCTAAACCTTATTATCTAGCTTACTCCTATTTTCCTTTGGAACATGAACATATGCCTCACAACCAAATACCTTGAGATGTGCGACATAATGTTTATTACTTGTCCATACCTCTTGTGGAGTATTGTCATTTAGCACTAATGAGGGTGATTTGTTGACCAGGTAACACGTAGTACTCACTACCTCTGCCCAAAATTCTTTCCCTAACCTGACACTATTGAGCATGCACCTTTATTTTTGCATCAGTGTCATGTTCATTCTTTTTGCAACTCCATTTTGTTGAGGTGTATATGGAGTAGTCTTATGCCTTGCTATACCGCACTTCTTATAGAATTCTTCAAATTCATTCCCACGGAACTCTTCGCCATTATCTATCCTCAACACCTTCATTATTTTCTCTGTTTGATTCTCAACAAGAGCCTTAACTCTTAAAACCTGTCAAAGACTTCAAATTTCTTCTCGAGGAAATATATCTAAGTATTCCTTGAGAAGTCATCTATAAATGATATAGTACACAAATTTTCCCAATGATGGAACCGACACAAGTCCGAACACATCACCATGAACTAGATGTAAAATTCCTTCTTCCCTCGTAGCACTAGAGGGGAATATTACCTGATTTTGTTTCCCATATACACAATGTTCACATAAATCAAAATAAAGAGAGAATTTATACATACCTTCAACCATACCTTCACCGTGTAGTAGTCAAAGACCCTTCTCTTCGATATGCCCCAATATTTGATGACATAACATAATCTTTTCTCTAGAGACTGTAGGAGTTATTTCTTCTTCAACTCCAATATCAGGGACAATGGAACTATTACACCCATCACTAATAGTTATTCCTTGCAGCTTATATAGAGTTCCAAACCGAACTCCCTTCAACAACACCATTGCTCCTCAAACCATCCTGCAAGTTTCCTTTCCAAATATTGTTTTTACCCCTACATCACCCATTTTTATTACATAAATCAAATTTATGGCCAATCCTGGGATGTGCATAACACTAGGTAGTGTTTGAATCCTTCCATCTATGATCCTCAACTTGAATTTTCCTCGACCTATGATTCTGGTTGTCGAGTCATCACATAGGAAAAAATTACCTCCATCATACCTTTCATATTCACAGAACCACTCCATGTGGGGAATCATATGAAAGGATGCACCTAACTCAACCAGTCATGACTCATGATCTATATGTGTGCTTGAAGAAGCTAATTACACATCCCCTCCTTTTTCCTTGGACATATTTTCTTTTGTAGAACGAGATTCTTCAGATCCCTTCTTTTTCTCAACTTTGGATCTACACTGCTTCTTATAGTTCCCTTCTTTTCTAGATCTCCAACATACCTTTAAAAACTTTGTGGGAGACTGATATCTTCCCTTAGACTTAGATATCTCACTTAAGGACTTATATCTATTTATTTCCTGTGAGCGTCCTCTTGCAAATAATGCATCTGTGCTCTGTCCTTCCATGTTCTTCCGTTTCATTTCCTTCGACAACAAGGATGAGACCACTTCATCAAACATCAAGGCAGTTGTATCACTACCTATGGCCACAACCATACTATCCCATAAGTTTGGTAAAGAGAACAATAAACTGATACACTTATCTTCGTATGAAATTTTAATCTCAACAAATACTAACCAACTTACCACAGTATTGAAGGCATTCAAATGCTCTTCCACCGAGTCTCCATCTTTCATTCTCATGTTATACAAATTATTTATCAGGAATAGTTTATTTACTAGGGACTTCGACTGATACAACTTCCCCAAATTATCCCATAAATATATGGTTGTAGCTTCCTCTGACACATTCTGTAATACTGAATCTGAGAGACACAGTCTGATTTTTCTCTTCGCCTTCCGATCCAATTTTTTGCAGTCATTTGTTGAATTTTTTGTAGGTGCAGTACCTTGATCCACCACGATCCACTGATCTCTGTCCACCAACAGATCTTCCATATTGAGCTTCCGCATCTCAAAACTTTTCCCATTAAACTTCTCGATCTCCATTTTTGAACTGCTCGCCATTTCTTTTCACCTGAAAAATCAATACCACAGATCTCCCACTGTAACAAGGTTTAACACAGTCGTGAGCCAAACCCTTGACCACAAAGGTGTCCCCTTTAACCTAACAAATCTCTAATACCAAATGTATATTTTAACCTTGTACAATATTTACTGCACACATATTTTTAGTAAAAGAACATAAAAAGTTACAATGGAAAATACACACATTAGACATAGATTTTTGCCCTGGAAACCCAAACCGGGAAAACCAACATATTCTATAATCATTTATAGTGTTGCATTGCTTACAATACAATATACATATAGGAGCCAAATACATCCAAAAACCTAACCCAATGACCTGGATTAGTCAACAACCCTAATTCCTTAACCGAAAATAGAAAACCATCGGCAAAAACCATGTGCTGAAAAATCTCCCAACAATGGACACAAAAATAGAGGCGACAGGAAAAAATGAGGTGAAAATGCGACACGTTTCTTGGGGAAATTTTTTTCTTTTCTTTGGGGAGCTATCCCTAAATCCCTGCACAGGGGGGATATCACCCCTCCCTGTGCGCTCGACACAATGTAGCACACACTAGAGCTAGTTTTGCAAAGAATATAAGACATACCCAACAAAGGAGAGAGAGGTAAAGAGAGAATGGGGGAAGAAAGGGGAAGGGAGAGAGAAAAAAACAAAGGGAATGAAGGAAAAAGGGAGGATGAGAGAGTGTGGCACTAGGGAGTGAGGTAGGGAATGTGAGAGAGAGAAAGAGAGGAAGAGAGAGAGAGTGGTAAAGAGAGATATGGGGGAATAGGTGGAGAGAGAGAGAGAGAGAGAGAGAGAGAGAGAGAGAGAGAGAGAGAGAGAGAGAGAGAGAGAG
>ML794937.1:147762-160067 GCA_009831015.1 Picea engelmannii
GTGATCCTTAGTGAAGATATAATAGACTAATCGACAATAAGAAAAATCTCAATTGAACAATTATATATTTACAAAATTGAATTACATGACTAAACTCAATATAATACAAGATTTGTATCAAAATAATACAATCACCAAGACTAAGATAATTGGGATAATAAACTCTTAAAGATTGACAAAATTAATACATAAATGATAACAATTAATCATGTATTGATAAAACAGACTAAATCTATTTTAAATCAATGCATAATCGATTACTCAAAGAATATGAACCATAATCAAAAGATATTATAATTAAAACAAAACCCTTTTAATCACAGGACAAAAGCATTAAACAATATGGAATTTCATATTCTTCTTCGAAAATACTGGTCCATTCTCCTAAAAATTCCAACCATCTGTTACTCCTTTTGAAAAGAAAAAGTTTAAAAAATAAATAATATACAAAAGAAAGGATAAAAATCCTCCTCTGAATTTATTGGATCTCTCCCCCGTGGCTCTAAACTTTCTCATATATTTATGCGATGAATGAACAGTCTAGGTGTTACTAACAATTTCTGCCGCCTGAAATTTGCCTCGGAAAGAGACCAAAATATCTCTCAAATAGCGCATTGGTTTGGGAAAAATCTCTCGAGTAAGCTAAATGGGTCCATTTTGCAGATGGGTTTTCAGCCATTTCTTTGGATTCCTCATGGTTTATCTGAAATCAGTCCCAAAACATTGTCTTTCTGTTCTTGAATGCATTTCCAAATCTTATTTGTTGTTGCTCATAAATTATTTGCAGCAATTCAATGTTTTTTTTGGATCAATTATCTTGAACGTATTTAGATAATAAAATCAAGACTTGATCAGATCCATACCAAATATATGATAATAGAAACCTCTGAAAAAAACAAAAAACAATTTAATAACCTAAATATAAAAATTGTGAATAAAACAAAATCTAGAACAATAAAATTTAAAATGAATTTAAACTAAATGCTAACTATAAGTTGTAAACAAAAATTGGTTATATTTTCCTTTCAAATATGATCTAAAAATTCTAGAAGCTTCAAGTTGATGGAGAGGAGTATGAATGAATTCCAGAATCCTAGCTCAGAGCATCAATACATGAATGAGATGATAGAGATATGACATAAACTAGGAGTATCTGTCTGGGAGATTGACCATAGATTCAAACGATTGAAGGGAAAGAAGAAGTATGTCATGAAAAATATGCAACATAGACATCTATTTGTGAATTCCCTGATACCACACTTGAAATACCATTCGAGACAACAAAAGTTTCAAATGCAAGAAGAGGCTCTATAGGCAGCCTTACAACTAGAAGATAACCAATATCAAAAGACATATCCATCAATAGAAGAGTTGAAGGAGGATCTGAAGAATTTAACATTTCAACTAAACCAGAACAAGAGTAAGGACAAAAGAGAATTTTTTTTGGTGTACCACATGTAGGACAGAAGGACATCACAAGAATGAGTGCCCAACATTCACATAGTACATGTCAACAAGATTGCCAAACCCCTTGTTGATAGGAGGACTATAGTGTGAGATCTGTAAGACACAGGCACATGATCCATATCATTGTCCAATGATGTAGAAATACGAGATAGTGCCTAACAGTTCATATTGCAACTTTTGCAAGTCAGTAGGCCATGATGAAAAATATTACAGGACAATGGAGCTGATGAGGGAAAGAACATAAGACACCTATAGTGTGCAGGCATAAATGATGATAGGGAAAGTTGCACCATAATTTAACCAAGTACCATCCCCATATAACATTGCACCACAACAATATAACATTGCACAACCACAATATAATCTTGCACAGTACAATCAAGTGCCTCAGTACAATGCACTGCGAGGAGATCAAGATGGCTACATAGGTGGAGGATGAGGTAGAGGAGGCTTTGGAAGAGGCAAAGGACCGGTGGCATGCAAAAACTGTCAACAACCATGACACTATGCAAGAGAATGTCCACTTCCACCTGCGACATGTATGTATTGTTGCACATTAGATCATGACAAAAATATTGTCTGACACTATTGGGGAAGATCCAGGAAAAGAGGAATCAAAACAATTAGGATGCTCAATGGATTTCTGTCGAAGCAAGAGATGATGGAAGAAATATCAACATAGTTATACGCAGAGGAGTTAAAACAAGAGATGACACAGTAAGACCAGATCCAACACAACATCAATGGGTGAAGAATAATGTTGAACCACATAATTAGTTTGATGCACAGAACGAAAAGGAGCTATTCAAGAAAGATAGACAAGAATTCTTCAAGATAAACATTGAATCTACATCAACTGTGCAACATACTCAGGACGTACCAATGTACGAGATGCCTTCATCGTTGGATCAGACTAATGAAGAACAACCCCTAGGAAAAGAAAGTACCATAAAGGATTTTCTACAATCCTGTGTGAAACTAATAAATGATCAATCATCTATTAAAGTATTACAAAATATTCTAGAAAGATGTAACACAAACGTAGAGGGAAAGCTATAGCAGAAAATAGTTAATCACTTGCATATAAGGAGGAGGACAAGTAGAGAGTTTAGACTGAATGCCAACATTGGATATTTCAACATGGGGGATATTATATTGGATTTAGGCTCCTAAGTAAATGTGTTACCCAAGAAGACATGGCAATGTATGGGAGAGACCACATTAGGATATTCACCTCTTCAGCTGAAACTAGCAAATCAACACAGGGTTCTGCCAATTGGAAGGATAAAGGGTGTGATAGTAGATATGGATGGAGTGTGCACTAAATCCTATTTTGAAGTGATAGAAATATTGGATGGCACAACACCTTATCCAACATTTCTTGGATTGGATTGGGCATTTGAAAACTAGGCCATAATCAATTTGAAGAAAAGGAAGATGACATTCGAGTCAAGAGAGTACAGAGTCATTGCGCCACTAGACCCATCAGAAGGAGAAAGGTTTGTAGAACCCACTTTCTTAGACCTGGAGGAAATCAACTAGTTATACAAAACCACCACGCGAGAAGACGATTATGTAAATCCAACTGCAGATGGAGTACTCAAATGGAGAGGCATCACATCATTATCTTTAGACTCAGATATAGGTTTGGAGAATTGGAAGCAAAGATTACAAGAAGTATCCACAAGAAGGTGTGAAAGAATAGACCGTGCAATAAGATGGGTAGGTACAAAGATAAGAGAACCTCCCATTTTTCATGGGGTGAATGACTTATAATAATTCCTAACAAGATACAAAGATGAAGTTTTATAAAATCAGAGACTCTTAGCTCTGGACATAGCACTCAAGGAAACACCTGCAAGATGGTGGGGTGTGCACAAAGAGACAGTCAAGGAATGGTACCAATGTAAGCGGTTACTGAGCATTAGATTTGGCGCATAACAAAGAAGCAATGAACTGTAGATATATGATGGATAGGGGACACCAACAAAACACTTGGAGAAGTGTAGAACACTATTGAAAATGACACCACCAGAATAATAGCCTCATCCCTTTATTCATACACTAAAAGGAGTTCCAAAAAATTGGTATGTAGACTAGGAACTATGCAGAGGCACTACATAATGGACAACATTATAGCATAATTTTATAGTCACTTTCTCATTTGAACATGAGAACCCCAACATTGATTCTCATGTTGGGGTTGTGCTTCCTTTTGTCGATTGTGATTTATATAGAGGAGCAGTCCTATGAATCTTCACTTCTTCTTTTCAAAATTTATAGGGAATTTAAGAAAAGGTATTCAAGGCTTATCTCAAATACATTCTTGGTCAAACACACATATTTTGATTATCACTGTTGTAACAAACTCAACGTAAAAAGTATGGTTTAGATTACGTTCTATTTTTTTGAAGTTTTTACTGGTATATTTTTCTATCAATTTTTATTAAAATATGGTCAAAAATTGATGGAACTCCAGTTTTCCAATTTTGAGCGATATATTTTGTATAATTATAATGCCTCAAGATTTTTCAGGGTCCTAAATCCATTTTTACATTAAAAAATGTAATTTAAAAAATAGAAAATGGTGATTTCAGCAAAATCTATTTCACCCGATTCCTAAGAAAAAAGTTCAAAAAATCGAATGTTTACATAATGCCCAAAATAAATATTCTATTAATGGAAAAAATCCATACTTTGCAGACTTGACCTTTGTTCAACTCGTTCTTATTCTCATGGGGGTTTTCCTCGGTAGTCTGATGGTTGTTAAAACGATTATCTAAAAGGATCTCGTGAGTTCGATTAACTGCATGAGAAGAAGCAAGTGTAAATCCTATTTTGAAATGTAAAGGAAAATGAATTTTTGCATGCCCCATGGTTTTGATTGGAAGAAGTGAAGGCCTAGACGTGAGTCCTTCTAGAGAATGCAAGTGTTTTAAGGTTTATATTTCTCCTTGGATTCAATGGAAGTGTTTCGACGAAAATGATATAGATCTACTCATGTATTAATGTGTGAAAATATGAGATGACTATCCATGATTGTTGGAGTATGGATCTATTGGATTATGTAGTCAAACAAAATTGTGCACTTCTGCAACCTACAAAATAAATAAATAAACAAAAAAATGGCATATTCGTGAATTTTAGTTGTTGACTTGTAAATGAAGAAAGGAGCCATCAAACACTTGAAGAGAGTTATCAGGTCCCAAAGATCTTCCCTGGGTTATGTGTATGATTATTATTTTTCATTTATATGTTTTTTCAAGATATATTCTTAAAAATTATAAATGATGTATTCCCACACTAGTCATTCTGATTTTCAAGAACATATAACCATTCTTGTAGGGTTTTGATGTAGTTCATGTTTTCCTCTACTATGGTAGATTTGTGTAGAGGCACTAGGATGCATTGTGAGGTGCCAGGCTCAATTACACATGCAGTGAAGGTATTTTCCTGATAAATTCCATTACTCCAGCTGACGCTTGACTCCTGAAAGTGATAAAACCGAGGAAAACAAAATGGCGTCGTCCAGACTTGAACTGGAGACCTTCAGTGTGTTAGACTGACAATTCTTAAAATGTTCCTTCTCTACTCTCTTCTTATATGGTTCACAAGATTGATTTTGACTAACATATTTTTTATATGGAAAAAAATCACTTGGACCAATAGGTTGAATGATTACAATCTTGCAAAACAAAACAAAAAAATAATTTCAAACTTGATCCTTTATGACCTTATGACCTTAAGTATGTACATTTTCATTGGTATTTTGGGTGTGTGTTTGACTTTTATAATGACTATGTATATGTCATCTATTCCTATTCGATGGCCTGTGGAATATATCTCATATATTATTTCCTTATCCCTTATTCATATTGCAAGACCATATTAGTTTTTTTTGTCAAGAATAAACACATGCAAGAGATCTTGCCTTCAACTATGTGAAATTTGGCTTACATATTGTTATCCTTTTGTGTCAAATTCATGATGTTTGTATCTATATGGTTTTAAAGCATGGATGCATTCAACTTAATTCTACACAAAATGAACCTTAAAGTTTACTTACAATTAATATTGTCTAAAATATTGTGAAATCGGTACTAAATTTCATGATAAATGTATAATTAATATTGTATGAAATATTGTGAAAACGGTACTAAATTTCACAATAAATGTATAATGATCAAGAATGATCTGATGGAATATTAAAGTGATAAATGTATAATGAACAAGCATGTCTTGATGGAATCAAGAGATTAATGATGCATTCTTAATAACCAGTTTGATAGTAATGAAGAAAAAATTAAATCTACAAGCATATGAGTTTGGGAATGTTTTATTATATATAAAGATATGAACAACAAAAAACACTTAGAATTAAACCTATAATTGAAGGTCTATTACAAGTCTATTCTTACTCTCTTAACATGGTTTCAAGTTCAATTGAATTGAGCTCTTTCCAAGCAACCCAAAAAGGTATTGTTAATTCTGGAGGGTCAACCATCCAATTTGGCCAATATGGCCATTCAAAATATTGTAGAGGAAAATAAAGAGCTCGTTCTTAGGAAAATTCTAAATGGTGTTTAGGATTTTGACACCTCATGGTTATGTTTGCTTCCTTCAAGTAAATTTTATGTGGAAAATTGGCAAACAAACTACAGATTTATGGAGACTACTAGACAACATAAGCAACAAATGGGCCCTGTGAACTTTTCATGTGATGTGAAGAAATTATGCAAGGACTGTTGAGAATATATAAAATGGATTCAAATGATTGTTGAGTTATAGTAATTAATGTTTACTAGTTTGTCTTGCTTGAGGACTTAGCATCTTGAAGAGGGGAAGGAAAGAGCTTGAATGAGTGGTTTTATTTTTCTTGAATAAATGATTTTGTTTTTGAAGGAAGAGCTTACTTGTTTCCATTGTGCTACTTGAAAATTTTCTAGAAAAGTGATTGCAATTGTGCCAATAGTTAGTGATGAAAACATTGCCATTTTTTCTTGGCATTTTGACTGAATTTTTTTATTTACTTGAATGTTTGAATGGTGGATGGAACTTACTAGGAATAATCTTTGCATTAAGTGACCTTATGCCTTAGCACATAAAAATGTTCACCTTGATTTTTGACTTGCAATATTTGGGAAGATGATCATTTGGTACTGTTGAATGAGCTTGTGGTTTTTTTGAGTGAGATGACTATTGGATTGAAAATCACTAAATGAGGATTTAGAGGTATTTTGAGCATTACTTTTTAATTTAGAAGGTTGTTTGCAAAATTTTCTATGGCTTCCAAACCATGACATGGAATGTATGATATCATTTAGAGGAGGCGTGATTAAGAAATATATGTGGTATTAGTTCCAAAGAAACGAATTATAACAAAAGTGAAATAATTCAGATCAATGAGTACACACCTTTTATGAAGAGTAAGAAACCAGTATGTCAATGATTGGTTATGTATATGAATTAGACTAGGTCACTTGAGTTTAGCCATTCCTTCATGTATGTGGATAAAACATGTTAGACAACTTAAAATATTATGACCTAGTGTCCATTGGCTAGAGCAGTCTGAAAGGTGATGTTACCACTTTGGGGAAATGATCCAAAATATAAAGAGCACTACAAGATAGAGCAATAAAAGGACGAACTAACATTAGATACACTTATTAATGTCGTGATAAACATGGGAATTTGATTTAGGATTTGATGATTTAATGGAATTAATAGCTTGTTGCATAATTTCATTGCTCAGTAAGAATACTTTCGTTGAATGTGGTGGATTTAGTGTTTGGATTACTTGAAGGTTAACCATGAATTAAGATAAGAAAGTTATATGAAAACTTTAGCATATTGATAGGGTGATTATGTATACCCCCTTAATTGTCAACCTTTTGTGTTGAAATAAGAGGAAGTGATTGTCTAAAAAACAATTTGTATCTTGATTAGAACCTAGTATTAATGATCCATCCTAGGATGACAAACTTAACCAATAGGATCCATATAGTAGATGGATGTTTGGATGATATTTATTAGATATAAAAGTTGGTACTCACTGTTATTTATGGAATCTAGTTAAATCGATTTTGTTGGTGAATGATGATGATGTTTTGAGATGATTATTATATTCACGATTTTATGCTAGCCCGTGGTTTCATTTTGATGTAATATATATTTGATAAAGATATGTTGAGGTTATAACATTATGACAATATGTCATAATGTGATGGCATGTGATACTTACATGGATTTTTTTTTTATCATGATGAGATGTTTAAAATGACATGTGGGAACATGCGCTAATGAAAATAATGTTTTTTCTCATGATGACATGCGAGAGTTAGCATGCAGATTATTTTATGAGATGATGATATAACAACTAATGAAATGATTGCATGATGTGAGGTGGTGATTGTAAGGTTATCCACTAGGGCCGAGAGGGCCGATTTATTTGATGATCTCATGGGAGTCCATAACCATGAAGGAGAATATCACAAGTAAAATATTGTGGGCTAGGGAAAAATCAATCTACTACTTATGCTAGTAAATATTATGCCTTGTATTGGAGTTGTGATGTTGAATTCCTGAAGAATGGATAGAGTTTTTCTTGCCGATGGTGTTGTGGGATTGGACTTCGATGCCTGGGGTTGTACCTAGATGTTGTGGAGGGAATTTAGTTCAGTGTTTTTAAGATGCCCGGTGTATTTCTTGGGAAAATGAGGTCTTGAGCATTAGGGCACTAGTAGGATTTAATCCTAGTTCAAAGAGTCAGGAAGGATAAGTAGAGAGTACGTGTTCTTCCCCGATGTTTTTGTCTATATGGTTTTAAAGCATGGATTCATTCCACTTAATTATACAAAAAATGAACCTTAAAGCTTACTTACAATTAATATTGTTTGAAATATTGTGAAATTGGTACTGAATTTCATGGTAAATGTTTAATTAATATTGTCTGAAATATTGTGAAATAGATACTTAATTTCACAATAAATGTATAATGATCAAGCATGATCTGATGGAATAAAGTGATAAATGTATAATCAACATGCATGTCCCGATGGAATCAAGAGATTAATGATGCATGCTTAATAACCATTTTGACAGTAATGAAGAAAAATTTAAATCTACAAGCATTTGAGTCTGGTATTGTTTTATTATATATAAAGATATGAACAACAAAAAACACTTAGAATTAAACCTATAATTGAAGGTCTATTACAAGTCTATTCTTATTCTCTTAATATGGTTTCAAGTATATTATTACTCTCTTAACATGGTTTCAAGTTCAATTGAATTGAGCTCTTTCCAAGAAACCCAAAAAGGTATTGTTAATTATGGAGGGTCAATGTTGGCACAGGGGAAAACCCAGGGTTTAGCTCCAAGAGTGAACCAACAAGCCCTAACTACTGGCCTTTCGGCAACACCTGCGAAGCATATGCAATCTCACCCGAAGTAGTTATGAGGGGGTTGCAGAACAAAGATGTCTACAACCAAAGGGAATATCAAGTGGATTTAAAACAAGAACAACACAATATTAATATATCACTTATCAACTTAGATATATTCTGCACATCTGCTTATCAGATCTAAAACAATAATGCAATCATAGTATATCAATGATAGAGATAAAATACCAATCACACACAACACAAGATGTATGTGGTTCACCCTCTCTCTAGAGCTACGTCCACAAAACTGTGCTATAATATATTAAGGTAAAGCATGCAGTTCTTGTCTGTGCTCTTAGCTAGCATATCTTCTTTCTTCTCTCTTTCTCTTCCCTCCCTGTGCACCCAAATGCAGGGTTGATCTTCACAGCCAACTGAAGATCTTACAATACCAGAAGGCTCTCACTCTTAGAACTTCTCTCTCACACAACAACAATCACTCATAACAACAACTAGATTGATCAATAACAACAATGAAAATCTTGACACCAACCCAAACCAGGTCTTCTTGACCTCTATTTATACATTACAATACCTCACCAACATCCTTAGGCCAAAACCTAGGTGTCTAAAACCCTAGATACCAAAACCTTATGTGTCTAAAACCCTAGGTCAACTTGACCCGTATTTTCAGGGCTTCGCTAGCCTGTCTTTCCTTCCTTCTCATGTGGTGCTCCAAAGAATCTAATGGTGGATTTTCCCGCTTGTTGAGTTGTCCATGATCCTTCTTTATTGCTTATCTGTCATCCCCAATCTCCTTGTTCAACGACTTTCTTTCTCGAACTTCGCTCCAACTTTTCTTCTCTTTTTCTCACTTCGACCCAGTAACAATCACTCTGTCTTCCACAAAGTTCACTTTCTCCCTTTTATTCCTCGATCTTCACATACTTCCATAACCAAGGGCCAACAGGCCATCAACACTCACCTGTGACTTGTCCCGAGGCACTTTAGATCTGAGCTTCCTATTTCACTTCGACTCCAAACTACACAGTGCAAGCTCTACTTTCTTCTTGATGCCTCCTCTTTTTCCTTTGTGCAGACTGCCTTTTCTGTGTCTGGTACCCAGTTTCAATTACACCTAGTACCTAGAGCCTTTTCTTTATGCTTCTATTGAGAGCTGCGAGGCAGCTGGTTGTCATAGTACAACTTCAGCCGACTTCCATTCACCAAAACTTCCTTCCATTCTCCATTCAACGTTTTCAATTACACAACTCCTCCCTCTGTAACATAATAAATCTCGTATGGCCCTAGCCAATGCATTCTAAACTTCCCAGGATTTTTTATGAACTTGTTGTCATATACTAGTACTAGATTGTCTTGTTTGAATGCCTTCTTCTTGATGTGCCGGTCATGGTAGGCCTTCTCTCTTTCCTTCTGTACCTACTGATCGAATCCTACAATAAACATGTCTTCCTCCAATACAACCAACTATGCAAGCCTCTCTTGAACAGCACCAGGGTCATCCATATCTGTAAAGGCAACAATTATTAGGCTTGGTACCAGATATTCCATTGGAACAACAACTTCAAGACCATATACCAACTTGAAGGGGGTCTGCATTGTCATCTTCTTGCAAGTGGTTCTATAGGACCATAATACTACTGGTACTCTTAGATCCCAATTATCCCTATTCACACTGCGAATATTGGTTAGTGTTGTTTCCAAAATCTTGTTGAATGCTTCAACTATCCCATTTGCTTATGGATGGTAAGGTGCACTCTTCTGATGGTGGACTCCAAATTCTTCAGTCAGGGCTTCAATTGTCTTATTGATGAAATGTGTTCCTTGATCACTCATAAGGATCTTTGGGCATCCAAATCTGGTTATGATGTCATCAAATATGAAGTGTGCAGCTGTAGTTGCACTACAATCCTTAACTTCTCTTACTTCGACCCATCTGGTCAAGTATTTTGTTGTTGTAATTATATACCTTGCTCCTGTGCTCTTTCCTGGTGGGTTTATAGGTCCCACGAAGTCAATGGCCCACTTTTTGAATGCTTGTAGGGTCAGTTGTGGTGCCAATGGAATTTCATCTCTTCTGGATGGTTTCCCAACTCTTTGGCATACATCGTAGGCTCTGGAATAGTCTTTAGCATCTCTGTGTAAGGTAGGCCACCAAAGGCCAGCTCTAAGAACCTTCTGTGCAGTTTCTTTTCCTGCTTAATGTCCTCCTACGATGCCTTCATGAGCTTCTACAAGGATCCATGGTTTTTCTGCCTCCATAACACACCTTCTCAATATCTCATCAGGTCCCATCTTGTATAGATGTTTGGCTATAAGTGAGAATTATGTAGCACACACCACTAGCTATTTATTCTGAGGAATTTTGTACTCACTAGGTTCCATTCCTATTGGTAGGAACTGGACTATCTCGGTGAAGTGGTCATCAATATTTCTAATGGCCAATAGTTGTGCATCCGACAGTGTATCATCCAAACTGGTGGGCGCTTTGCCATGTTCCAACCTTGACAAATGGTCAAGGCTTTCGTTCATTCTCCCTGGCTTTACTATGATCTCAAAATCATATTCTTGAAACAACAGAATCCATCTGCATATCCTTCCCCCCAACACTGGCTTGTTGACTAGGTATTTTAGCGTGGAGTGATCAGTAAACAATTTAAAGTGTCCTCCCAACAAGTAGTGGTGAAATTTCTGCAATGCATACACCATGGCCAATCCTTCTCTCTCTGTAGTGGTGTAATTAATTTTTTCTATTGATATCTTCCTACTAGCAAAGGATAAAGGGTGGTCAATATCTCCTCCTCCCGGTTGTGCTAACATAGCTCCTAAATCAATGGAAGATGCATCGACATGCACATGAAACTCCTTGGTCTAGTCTGAGAAAACCAGAATAGGCACAGGAACCATTTTCTGTTTCAGTGTGTCGAAGCTCTACTGGCATTCTTCTGTCCAACTAAACTGACAATCCTTCTTCAACAACTTCTCCATGGGTGTTGTAATCTGAGAATATCCCTTAATGAACTTTATGTAATATCATGTGTGTCCCAACGCAGTGTGCAACTGTTTAACTGAAGTAGGAGGGGGTAGATAACCTATAATGGCGATCTTGGATGGATCTATCAACAATCCTTGCTCGCATACAATATGACCTTATGACACTCCAAATGGTGAAAATAAAATACATTTATTCAGGTTCAAAGCAATTTGACACTTCCTGCATTTATCCAACATTAGCCTTAGACATTCAATATGATTCTTCAATAAACTGAAAACAATCCAATCATCAAAATATGTTTCTAGAATTTTATGTAGAAATTCCTTGAATGCTTCGAACACCACCATGGAAAAGATGGTTGGGGAATTCTTCAATCCGAATGGCATTACTATGTATTGGTAGGATCTCCATTCTGTTGCAAATGTGGTCTTATGGCG
>ML794937.1:160117-179587 GCA_009831015.1 Picea engelmannii
TTCTTGTATTGTACCACAATAGGGCTAATCCACTCTGACTCTTCGACATGTTCTATGATTCTTGCTTCCAACATTCTGTCAAGCTCAATCTTCACTTTTTCCTTATATTTAGGGTTCAATCTGTAAGGTCTCTGTTTAACTGGTCTTGCATCTAGTTTTAAAGGAATCATCATCTCTCCCATAGGCCCTTTAATTCCCTTCATATCAATGAACTTGGTTGGAAACAAGTCCCGATATTCATGCAGTAACTTTGTAATTTTGTCAATGGTGGAAGCATCCTAGTAATCTCCAACATTTGTAAACTTTGGTGTTTGATCTGTTCGAATATTGACCTTCTTAATCTTGATTGGTTGTCCAATGAATGTAAGCTCAACTCCTAGTCCATACACATCTCTCTGGCCTTCTATTTCTGTGATGTGCACCTTCCTCGGATCATTGTCTTCATCAGCATTGATGTTGTAACAACATTGTAATTTCTGGAGAGGCACAGTCCATTCATCCTCTTCCTATTCCAAAGGAAGGCTAGATGCCTCCTCAAATACTTTTTGTCTCACAATCTGTAATGCTTGGTCTACTAAAGGAAATTGAATTTCAAATAAGAAGGTAGTTACAAAATTCTGAGTCATACCTTCCCAATCCGTAGTGATGAGGCACAACTCTGCTTGTAGGTACCAACTGATAGGGGTGGTGTCCAATGTGTTAATGAATTTCTGCACCCATTGTTCTTGAAGAATGTTTCTCCAGGCTTCCTCACAGCTTCGCACATGGTCCTTTGAGCAGCTTCGACCTGTGTATCAAACTTCGTAGCCTTCTAATTGTGATGAGAACTGCGCTATCATCAAGGTACGACATTGTACCCATTCTGTAATGTTACTTTTGTGTGCCTCCCACCATCTTGCTGGTGTGGACTTCAAGGCCTCATCCATTGCCAATAATCTTTGTTGTATTGGTACACTTTCTTCAAAGTCCGACAAGAAGGTTTCTAAGGGATTCAGACCATCAAAGGTGGGTAAGTTTCTTACTGTTGTGCCAATCCAGCAAACTTCTCTGGTTAATATAGAACATCTTGTTGTATATACTGCATACATATTATTCTTCCAATTCTCCAGTGCTTCTTATGAGTCTGATGAACATGTGCTCTCACTTCACTAGCTTAGGTTCCCATTGGTTGTAGGATTAATGTAGTCCTACTGTCTAGCTATTAATCTGTATATATTTTCTAGTGCATATGCCTGGTCCTCTTCTCTGATAGGTTCTGTGTATCGCTGACCTTCATTTGGATCTAAGGGTGCAATGAACCTAAGGCCATCTCTTTCAAAAGTCATATGTATTTTCTTTAAATCCACCACAGTGGAATTATTGAAAGCCCAATCAATTTCTAACAGTGCAGGGTAAGGACAACTATCATCAACTATTTCAATTACCTCAAATTCTGCAAATGTTCTTACTCCATCAATGTCTATAGGGACATGTTCTAATCTTCCAAAAGGGCTTACAACTTGCTTATTAGCCATCCTAAGCTTGATAGGGGAATAGGTCAACTTCGGTTTTCCCATCAGTGCCCAGGTTTTCTTCGTCATGACATTGACCTGTGACCCTAAGTCGAGGACTACATAATCTATCTCATACTCTCCTATTTGAGAATTCAAATGTAATTCCTTATTTTTCCTTCTCTTCTTACCAATTTGGTGTGCTTCCCTATTCAGTAAGGGGTCTATATTTCCTAGCTCATATTGTCTGATTAAATTTTATGACTCTTGTAAAGTGCTTTCATCCTGAATCAACTTAATACAAGTATATAAAAATTCCATGAGCTTGCTTACCTCTTTTTCTTCTTTTGGCGAAGCAAACTGATCAAATTCTAGAGGAATTCCATATTCTCTCACTTTTGGTCTTGTCTTTTATGAAGAACCTTGGTATCCTCTGAATTCTTTTCTGGCTTCCTCAAATATTTGTCTCTCTTTCTGTGTGTCAAACATTTGTGTCTACTGTGTAGCTTTCATGATTCCTGATTCTTTTGTAGGCTTCCCTTGGGTCATTCTGTCATCTCTTGTAACAACTCCTCCTCTAGTTATAACAACGACTCTAGCGTCTTCTCCGTGAGGTTCAACATATATTAGTTTCACTTGCGGGTTCTGCTGAGGTCCTCGTCTTTCTTGAAGCTTAGCTAACAGCACAGGATAATCTTCTATAACATGGTCAAACGAGTTGCAATAGTTGCAAGTGGTACAAGTGTTCTAGCAATCCCTGGCGAGGTGTCATGGTTGTGTGCAGTTATAATAGATTATATGTCCTTGGCCTTAACCCATTCCTCCTCCTTGTCCTCTTCCTTTGAACCACCGCAAGGATTGAAGTTTCCTCTCCCAAGAGAGTTATACTGCGTAGATTTTCCTTCTTGTTGTACTTCGCCTTGAATCTTATATATGTCTCTCAACCTTTCATGCATGAGATCGTAAGCCCTACAATCCCTATCATCATGTCCCATGGACTTACATAATGTACAGTACAAATTTATAGGTGTCTGAACATACTTTTTCATGTAGTAGCACTCACTTGGGCGATGTCTATTTCTGCATACCTCGCACCAAGGTAAGGTGACTTGCTTCAAAGGGCTTGGAGCTATAGAAGCCAAGTATTAATTGAATAGGTGACAGTGTTCCTTGTCATGGCATTTTGATCTGCATCTGACACACCAGATGTCTTCTCTTTTATCTTTCACCTTGTCTTTCTTCATATCTTCGACCTGCAGAGACAAACTAGTTAGTTGACTGAAGATCTGACTCATACTTGAGCTGGATTCTCCCATAGGGGTTGATTCTAAATTCATGGTGATCTCCAATGCCTCTGAATGCAAAGAAATCTTATGTTGCATCAGGGGAACTCTGATGTGTGGTAAGAGGGAAACAATGAACCATTATTTGTTATGTTCATATGGGATCTGAAACGTCAATCGACCTGTTAAGGTTTTGAATCTCTGATCGAATTCCCAAACAGGTTCGGCCACCTTCAACTTGATCTCTTTAAGATCTGTGATACATTTTGACTTCGACTTGGATTTGTTGAACTCTGCAATCAATGCATTCTTAATCTGATTCAGTGGCTTAGGCTATGCAAGTCCTTGGACAAGCTTCATGTACCAACTCAGTGCACGATCCCTTAGAGTGGTACTAAACTGGGTTCTTTTGACAGCTTTGTGAGTGAAATTTTTAATATTCCATACGGCTTCACATAGGAAACAATGCTAATCAAGATCTTCAGATCCATCTCCCCTAAAGATAGGAAGCCTCATCTCATCTTCCATAGATCTTCCTAGGGTTCCTGACTGAATATGTGGTGGACTACTATTGAAAGTGCTCTGGGTACTCTGGTGACTGGGATTACTCTGATTTCTTAATACTACTGAATCAACAGGAGGGATAACAATACTTACTTCGATGGTCTATGCAGTTTCTGAGGTTTCAGGATCTCCCTGGTGAAGCTCTTTAGCTTTTCCTTCCTTTGCCCTAGCGGGTTCTAAATGTTCTTCATCTGTCAGTTCTGCCTATTCTCCAGTGTAGAAACCCTCCTCCCCATAGTTCTTCTTAAACAGGTTTGCAAGGTGAAATTCTCATAACAGTCTCCCACTGCACGTATGTCCAACTTCTGTGTCACTTTTGCTGTCTGAATTCTTGAACATTAGCCTTTCTAGATCTGACCAATCTACTGTATCTTCAAGATGTTCTTCTCATGCAATAACATCTTGAGTCTCAACTTCAAAAATTGTAAAACATTTCCTCTGGGTCCCTTGAAGAAGTATCTCTCATCTTGGTTGTATGATTCTACTCTGTCAATAACAAACTCTATGATGTACCCTCTAATGGTTCTATCAAACCGGTGATCTACTGCTCGAGATACAACATTATCAACTCTTTTGACCTTCTTGATCAAATCCGACGTCCAAACCATAAGAGGTCTAGATTGGATCTCGAACTGGGTATCTGCTAATCTGGCTAGCCATTCATACAGCTCATGATGGATTCCCCCAAAGAATATCTCATGTATATTGGTAAAGTTATATTTCTCCAACCAATCCTCTATACACAGATTAGGGTTTTTATTCTGGGCTTCAGTGAAGTCATTTTCTTGATCCTCTATCCACTTTTGAGTCTCTATCTTCGATGGAAACCACCTTAGCATTCCCTCAAGAAGATTCCTGTCCCGACAGCTGGACCATTTGTTGGAACAAGGGCAGACCCAGGGTTCAACTCCAAGAGAACACCAACAAGCCCTAACTACTGGCCCTTTCGGCGACACCTGCGAAGCAGATGTAGTCTTACTTGAAGCAGTTATGAGGGGGTTGTAGGACAGAGATGTCTACAACCAAAGGGAAGATTAAGTGGATTTAACACAAGAACAAAACAACATTCATATATCACTTATCAACTTATATCTATTCTGCACATCTACTTATCAGATCTAAAACAATAATGCAATCATAGTATATCAATGACAGAGATAAAATGCCAATCACACACAACACAATATGTATGTGGTTCACCCTCTCTCTAGGGCTACATCCACAAAACTATGCTATAATATATTAAGGTAAAGCATACAGTTCTTGTATGCACTTTTAGCTAGCAGATCTTCTTTCTTCTCCTCTCTTTCTCTTCCCTCTTTGTGCACCCAGCTGTAGATCTTACAATACCAGAAGGCTCTCACTCTTAGCACTTCTCTCTCACACAAGAACAATCACTCATAACAACAACTAGATCGATCAATAACAACAATGACAATCTTGACACCAACCCAACCCAGGTCTTCTTGACCTCTATTTATACATTATAATAGCTCACCGACATCCTTAGGCCAAAAATTAGGTCTCCAAAACCCTAGATACCAAAACCCTAGGTGTCTAAAACCCTAGGTCAACTTGACTCGTATTTTCAGGGCTTCTCCGTCCTGTATTTCCATCCTTCTCATGCGGTGTTCCAAAGAATCTAATGGTGGATTTTCCCACTTGCTGAGTTGTCTACGATCCTTCTTTATTGTTTATCTATCATCCCTAATATCCTCATTCAATGAATTGATTTCTCAGACTTTGCTCCATCTTTTCTACTCTTTTTCTCACTTTGACCCAGTAACAGTCACCGTGTCTTCCACGAAGTTCACTTTCTCCCTTTTCTTCCTCAATCTTCGCATACTGCCATAACCAAGGGCCAACAGTCAACCATCCAATTTGTCCAATATGGCCATTCAAAATATTGTAGAGGAAAATAAAGAGTTCATGCTTAGGAAAATTCTAAATGGTGTTTAGGATTTTGACACCTCATGGTTATATATGCTTCCCTCAAGTAAAGTTTATGTGGAAAATTGGCAAACAAAGTACAGATTTATGGAGACACCTCTTAGTACTTAGAAATTTACTGCGTAGTAAGAACATATCTATATAGTGTATTATAGTATAAGTAAGGGAGAGAAAATGAGAAAAACAAATAAAAAGAAGAAAATCCATAAAAAGTAAGAAGGGGATAAAAATAAAAACAGATTGACACACATGGAGGGTCTTGACAGAATAGAATTGGTAGAATAGAACAGTGCACTGCAAGAAATCCAAGGTTCAAAAACATTGCTCGCATAAGATCAATTAACAGGTAGAAAGGTACAACGCACAGGAAACACTGCAAAAAGTGAAAAAGTGACAACTGTTAGTGTGACACAAATGTCACTTCTCTGTCCCACTATAAAGTCAGAAAAAGGGAGGGAAGTGACCCATTGTGTTATTTTCTAAGGAGAAGAACGTAGATCTAAGTGGAAGAGAGATAGAGTGATAATTTACACTACCATCTATCGATTTGAAAGCCTGCAGTTTGGATTTCTTTTCCATGTCACCACCAAGGGTTAGAGCATTGAGCAGAATCAGACGAAACACACAGAGTAGCACTCGAGTACCTCAAACCAAAACAAATGAGAAGCCCATAGTGGTGGATGTGGATGAAATCCACACACCAGAGTACGCAAAGACCACATTGCATGTGGAAGAGGAGAAGGAAACTGCAAAGGATCTTGAGGAGCCGGAAGAGGATGTCAAACGAACATAATCTGACGGGTCCAGGGGAAAAGGGTCGTAAAAAGAAGAACCAACCACAGGTTCAATACAGTAGGGCCAAGATATGGAACCAAAGAATGAAACAGAGAAAGAGGCTATACCAGAGGGTGGGGTATCATCCCCACAAGGGAAAAAGAAGGCACGAGCAAAGAGTAATGCGTAGGGCATACAACACAAATAGGAAGAACTAGGTATAGTGATGTCGAACATTCCCAAGGGAGTGAAGACCGACGATAACGTGGTAGGAGGAGTTGATATCCTTAAACACTCTGACCATGATGTCTCTGATGCCATAAAGTTCCTAGATTTAGCAATACAAATCTACCTAGAGAGTAGAGGAGAAGGCTCATTAGGTGCACCACTGTTGGAGCCTGTGCAGTGGATCTTGGAACTGTACAACACCGACTTCATGAATTTATTAGACATACCACAATTCAGGTGTGGGAAACACATCAACAGATGTGTCAAAAAACTATTACCAAGGGTGAATGGAGGCATCTTGTGAATGGATAAGCCAATGCCGATCAACATCAACCTCATCACAGTGATTACAGGGCTATCCATAGATGGGGAGAAGCCAGAACAATACCTAGAGGAAAACACAAAGGATAAATCCATCTCGAATGAGATTAAAGAAAAGTATGGCGTAGAGAGGGGTAACATAGGTATCAAGATCAGTGAAATCAATCATCCTCTGACATGATTTTCAATAGGATTTATTAGTTGCAAATTAATGCGTAAGTGTCAAAAATAAGAAGTACCTGCATGATTAGTAGTAGTCGCGACGCAGTGCGCAAAGGGGAGCTCGATGGGCTAGGACCCTTATCTACTGAAATTGTTCCTTAAAGACTACAAGGACATGAAATAATGGGGCTCTAAGTTCCACTACTCGTGGTTACTCATCCACATTTCACTTATGGGGTGGCAGGAACTCACATACACTATGTTCTTTCCAAGTACAATAAAATGTGGCACAACACGCTACACGTCGCTCAGAAGCACAACAGATCCCAAGGTAAACAAATTAAACAAAACCATGTTCGCTCAGTATTTAACAAAGATCCAGAACATATTAGAGGATGCATGGAGGATCTCCCCAGAAACTGTCTAGGAGTTTGGACAGATAGAAAAATTCTAGGCATATACCACAACATGTGGCTGTAGGAAGAAAAGGATCCAAATAACTAGTGGTTGCATCTGAAGTACTGTGTGACGATGTAGGACATCCACATGGAGGTTCAAGAGTGGACTGAGGAGTGGAAAGTGCTAGATATTCCAAGAGCAACAAAAATTGTACAAATCCAGATATAAGGTAGCATAGTCCTAGCGCAGCAGATAGGCAGGAATGGTGCTAGCCAAAAAATGAATACAATAATAGGTATAGTGGGGGAAAGCATCCCAATTCAAAATAAAATCAAGACACAAAATAAGTCACATCATGGTCCTACATAGGGTCCACCAGGCACAGAGTAGGCACCAAGAGGACCGACATGTTAGGTGAGCGCAGAAGAAGTGTAGACAGAGGCACAAGAGGTAGCCATGGAAGAAGAAGTTGGTCAGGATACTGGCATGGATACAGAGATTCCAGAGGAATATGAACCATCATATGCCCAAATAAAAAGTTCATGGGAGAAAGCAAGTGGTGTTGGGAAGAAGCAAAAGGCCCTAGAAAACTAATGGAAACAACATTGACAACAGATGATATGGATATGATAGCAATGAAAGTAGAAGATAGACTGTTGGAGGTATGGAAAAACATGGAGAATCATCGAGCTTCAATTTTGGAGAAAGTACAACAGCTAAAAATTGCACTGGAGCTGTTGAGGATCAGGACAGAGTAGAAACAGAAGGAGAAACTAGTGCCCACTAGATAATATACACCTGTTGGAGAGACAATGCAAATCATGGTGCAGGGAAGTGTTAATTTAATCATAACATTGGAGATGTTATTTTTCGATGAGGATACATCATAGAGGCCCCTTAAATACATTGGGAGGTTGGACTTGGAGATGCCCAAGATTCCAACTAAATCATTGTATAAATTACAAGTGAGCGTCCTGCAGGAGATTTAGTCCAGAGCAAGGTTGGATGTGAAAAAATTAAAATTGGCACATGAAGACAACACCTCACTAAAGGAGGCACTTAGCCACGAAGGGCAGGAGAGAAATCTAGCACAAAAAAAGGTGGAGGATATGGAGAAACATATAAGTGGAGTATTTCAAGCCATCCCCGACAACACAGAATTGGAAGAAGCACCTTCTAAAGAGAAGATGAGAAAAATAGCATAGGCCCTGGTGCAATATGTTAGCACTAGAAGTAACCTCTAGATTGCAGTAGAGGTAAGCCCAGTACCCATCTTTTTTTTATGTCACAATGAATAAATTTAAAGGGGGGTCTAATGGATGAAAACTCAAGATGATATCACTTTAACTCGGAAAACTGGGCTGGTATGAACATAGAGATGAGGTCTTGATCTAACTTCATACATCAAGTTGTAGAAAGGGTGAGTAGGGAGTAGAACTTGAGGAGAAAATGGAAGGGACTGCTATGGACATCCGGTCTTCCAGAAGCCCAAGGAGGAGAATATTTGAATACAAGATCCTCTTGGACCCAAAAATTCAGGAAATTGAAGTCATTGTAACAACATTGTAATCAAACATACATCACAACATGATTACAACAACTCGACTGGATCATCCATGCCCAAGCCTTCAATATCAGAGATAAAGGAGGTGGAAAAGAAAGTTGATTGTCATTAAACAAGAAGTCTCAAAATGCAATACATAACCAAAGAACTAGAGGCTTTACTAAAACTTTACATGTGGGAGCTTAGCTCAACCATCGAACATAACAAAATATCAAAACTGAGTATTTAGACTCAAAAAAACTTGCCTCCACCAGGAGTGTGACCTGGCTACTACAATCAATGATTTTCATTTGCATCTCTTCTACCATTATGCACTTGCACCACCCTCCAAATTCTGCAACCTATAAGGATTATTAGGGAATATTTCATAGATTTTTAAGGGTCCTTTCCACAAGGCATCAAATTTACCATGCTTGCCTTTGTCCTGCTTGGGTGTATCCCATTTTAGCACTAGATCTCCCATATGAAAATCCTCCTTTCCTACTTTCCTGTCAAAAGCCTGCTTGATCTTCTGTTGATGTTCATGTGCTTTTTCCATCATTTTCTCTCTAGTCTGCTGCACTTTTACCAGCTGTTATATTCTTATGATCATATCATCAGGCTCCCCTTGGTAGTCTTGGAATAATTTCTCCACCGACAATGCCAACTGAGAAGGAAATATGGCCTTCATCCCGTACACAAGATGAAAAGGAGAGACACCCAGAGATCTATTTGTTGTCACTCTGTTAGCCCACAGAGTGAATTTGATATTTGAATCCCATGCTTTCTTGTTTTCCTCTAGTAGTCTTTTGATAATATTTATAAGGCTTTTGTTAGAGGACTCTGCTAGTCCATTTCCTTGGGGATAGTAAGGGGTGGAGTGGATCAATGAAATTTCAAACTACTCACGGAATTTGATCAATGGCTCAGCCTTGAAGGATGCAGCGTTGTCAGTGATGATTCTATTCAGACAACCAAACCTTTCCATAATATCTTCAAGGAAGCCAATGACTACTTTGTGAGAAGCATTCCTCGTGGGGATAACTTCTATCTATTTGGTGAAGTAATCTGTCGCAGTCAAGATCCACCTGTGTTGACCTCTTGATGCAGGATGAATTTCCCCAATAAAATCTAGGCCCCACTACTGAAAGGGTCCTAAAGCTACCATGGGCTTCAATGGAAAAGACTAGAGTTGTTGCTTCTCGGAGAATTAATGGCACTTGAAACAAGCCCTAATTTTTGCACAGATATCGGTAAAAAGAGTAGGCCAGAAATACCTAGTCCTGAGAATCTTATAGGATGTGGTCCTCCAGAAGTGATGTCCCCCACATAGGCTATCATGAAAATCAAACATAATTTTTTGGGCTTCTTGTTGGCCTAAACATCTTAACAAAACACCTAGGGGATCTTTCCAATACAAATCCTGATCAATAAGGCAATATCTAATTGCTTTGAGCTTAAGATCTCTTGCCTTGATTTTTCCCATTCCATATGGAGGCCTTAACTCCTGCAGAAAATATACAATGTCTTTGTACCAGGTGCATTCTTCCAGCGGAGGGCTGCCCTGGGAACTTGCATCAGTGAACTTATCTTGTTGTTTCTCTGCACAAGTGTTGATGAAGTTAACCCCCAAAAATTTGCAATTAGATTCATCCAATAGCTTGGCTAAACCTTGGCATTTAAATATTTTGGTGGGCTTTATTTCCAGATCAAATTCAAGGATTTTGGCAATCCACTTGCTCCTTCTTCCGTCTATGTCAGGCTGAATGAGAATGTCCTTCACAGAAGTTGAAGGAAAATATGAAATGACCTTTGAATGCAAGACTTATATCCTGAAAGATTTGAGGGATTTTACTAAAGCATAGGCCTGCTTCTTCATGATGTCATATTTGATCTTTGCATCTCTTAGTGCCTTGGTAAAAAAGGAAATAGGTTGCTCCAGCCCCTCGACATTCTTCTACAATAAAATGACTGCCACTGTGTTAAAAGAAGCAAAGGAAAAAATCAGAAACTCCTTGAAATAATCAGGATTGATAAGCACAAGTTCCTCAGTCAAGGCCTTCTTGATTTGATTAAAGGAATTTCTAGACTCAGTAGTCCATTTTTCTTCATTCCCCTTCCTGAGCATGGTTGTAATATGCTTCACCAATTCAGCAAAATTTGAAACAAACCTTCTCAAAAAATTAATCTTTCCTAGGAAAGACTGAACTTCCTTCCGAGATCAGGGAAGTGACAAGGTTTGGATAGCTTCTTCTCTTCTTGAATCAATCTTGACCCCCTCATCTGATACTATGTGCCCCGACCATTTTCCCTCTCACATGGCAAACAAAGACTTCTTGGGATTTAGGGAGAGACCTAACCTTCTTCATTTTAGGAAGACCCTTCTCAGATGTTGGCAATGTTCTTTATCAGATCTAGAGAAGACTATAATGTCATCAAGATAGATGACTACAAATTTATCCCTTTCTCCAATGAAAGTGATGTCTATGGCTCGTTGGAAGGTTTCTCATGCATTCATCAATCCAAAGGGAATTTTGACATACATGAATGTGCCCCAAGGAGTGGTGAAGGTTGTATTTTATCTATCTTTAGGCAGGACAAAGATCTGATTGTAGCCAGAAAATCCATCAATCGTGGAAATCCTGGATGCACCTGTTACCCTTTGCAATATGTGTTCCATGTCTGGCAAAGGGTAATTCCCCTTCTTAGAGCTTCTGTTCAGGTTGTTGAAATCGACACACAGTCTGATTTCTCCATTTTTCTTCCTCACTGGAACCAAGTTGGCTACCCATTTAGAATATCTCAACGGGACAATGATTTGGGCATCCAACAACTTCTTTACTTCCCTCTCCATAATAGGCAACAACATGGGGTTTATTTGTCTTAATTTCTGCCTAAATGGTTTGGCCTTCTCTTTCAATTGGATCTTATGCTTGATGACACTTGTGTCATATGTTTTGATATCTTCATAGGGATAGACAAACACATCAACAAATTCTCTTAATAACTCAGCATACTCGGTCCTTTGTTCCCTTGATAGGCTTCTTGACAACTTAACAAATTTTGGATCCTCCTCTATGCCAATATTTCACTCATTCATGTCAGCTTCTTCATTTGGGGCTTTACCCTTTACTGCCACATCGTTCATGTGAAACAGTCTTTCCAAAGGAATTAGTCCCTTTGGGATATGATTTCTAGGCAGCTAGACAATATGATGGTTAGCAATTTTGTTTAGAAAAGCTTCATCATGAGGATTTATTTGAGAATCAGGATCTTGATCAATGTGTAATGCAAAAATCTCATCAACGGTCTCCAAGACTCTTTTGATTTCCAGATCATCCTAAAAAACTTTCCAATGTTTGACATTGTCAGGCATAGAGGGTCTATATTTCACTTCTACATCATACCTAAGTTTAGGTGGTAGAGGGACATTGAAATTACTTGATGACGCAGCCAGAGAATCGGCCATAGCATTCTCTTCTCTTGGAACAAATGAGATGTTGAAAGCCAAGAAAAAAATGTTGACTAGATCCCATAATTCATTTCTGTAACTCCTAAGCCGAGGGTGATTGGCTTGATAAATGCTTCTGATATGATGGACAATTAACTTGGCATCCCCAAACACTGATATCTCTGTAATTCCTAGGTATTTTGCATCCCTCAAACCCAAAACAAGAGCTTCGTATTCTGCCACATTGTTGGTAGTTTCAAATTCTAACTTGTAGGATATAGATATGATCTCTTGAATAGGTGAAACAAGGATCACTCCAACACCAACACCTTCTCTAGAAGAGGCTCCATCAAAGAACATTTTCCAAACATAAGTGATCGGAGGAGATTCTCCATAGAGAGTAAGGGACTATTTTCTGATTTCAAGAGGTGGTTCAGGAGCATCAGTAAGATACAATAATCTAGATCCCAAATCAATATCAAGTGAAACAATAGGATGATTGGTGGGGTTTTCTTCATCACTAATAATATAGGCCAATTGAGCCTCTCTGTACAGTATTCTATGCTCCCCTCCAAACACAGTAATGGTAGCATATGTGAGGTCCATCTGCAATGTTCCTCCAAGTATTTTAATCCAAGATCTTGACAAGAGCATGCCAAACTTGGGAGGAACATCAACCACCACGATATCCATGACCACACTTTTCATGGGAAGCTGAAAAAAGGTCACAACCAGATCTTTGATGACCCCAAGGCACTGCACACTCCTTGAATCAAAAGAATATAAATCATGATAAGCCTTAGTGATTTATAATCCAAGTTCTTCCATGACATTTTTGGGCATGAGATTATGAGATGCCCCTGAATCCATTAGACAATTATGCAACACTTTATCATGTATGCTTAGTGATGTGTAGAAGGGAGGGGATGAATCATCTTTATCTTTTGCCATGGGACATAGGATGATTGTTTTCTTTTTGTCCTGCAAATTGATTGAGTCTATGGGATGATTCAAGGGTTTAGGCAGCAACAATTTAGATAGGGATCTCTTAAACTCCTCATGCTTGACCAGCTTTGAGAGGGGTACAGGGATCCTAATTTTATGAATCTCATGCTCAAAATTAAAAGGGGATGTGCGATTTGGAATTTCTTTCACTTCCAGGACAAGAGTTTTGACCACTGGAGAGGGGTTTTGAATTTTCTTACCTATGTTGTCGTCTGCTACATCTTTAACAGGCTTTCCTGCTCTGTTAGGATGATCAGGGACATCAGGTTTTCCTTCTTTCCTTTTGGACCTGAGGCTGTATCTATTTGGGTTGTTGTTGGCCTTATCCCCCTTGCTCAGCTCGTTTAATTAGCTTTCCATGAGAGAATCCTCGTATGCTGATTGAGTTAAGTGAGGAAAATAGGATGTGTCTCCTGTTGGAACATATATATATATATATTAATGCTCCAGTTACCAAAAGGTTGAAGATGCCCATTCTTTCAAATAACAAAAATGATAACCATAAACCTCAAATCCCGGATTTCGGGATTTCGCAGATCTAACGATTATACATGTCAAAGCTCTCAAGGTCCTAACATGTGAAAGAACGAAGTTGGGTTAGGTTTAATCATGATCATAGAAACAATAAGCAACGATTATCAGTATTTTAATGCATCACGCTTTCGTGATTCAGGAGTCACGTTTCGAGCAACCTTCAAATGTTCGATCTGCAAAGTTGCGAAAGTGAATTAAGATAAACTTGGTTAATTACAATACTAATGATAATTAACATTAGCTAATTTTTGTCATGACTTCACAATTCGACAGTTTTACCATAGAACGACACCTTTGTAACTTCGATACTGAAGGTCACGAAATTTATAAACTAATTATGATCAATCAAAAGCTTAATTATGATCAAAGTTAATTAACCAAATCGCAATATCGTCAATTTGGGGTTCATGGCCCAAGACTAAGAATAAAATCTTCCGAGACTACGAACGCCAAAAAAGAATTAAGAACTAATTTCAATTAATTAAAGGATTAAACTGGATTAATTAATATCTTAAACAACTTTTAACCTGTAAATCTTACGGGTAAAGAATTAAATGTTTCTACGATCATCCCAAGTCATGAAATGTCAAACATTTATGGAATTTATAAGCAAATTAGGGAAATGATTGAAAGTAATATCTTGCTTTATTTCAAAATATTTCTATTAAAATAATTAAACGTTGTTTCAGCAAGGACCCACACAGACTCGGGTACTCTAAGCGAAATAATTTTCGTCATTGTTTGAATTTCATTCTAGTTTCACAGGGCCAGTTTAGCGAGATAACCATTGTTTGTATTTGCATCCTCTGTAACAGGAACTATAATCTTGATATTTTATATCATGGCTCCACAGAAAATGCCAAACACGGCTGGTGAAAGTTCAGGTCAGAGCTCGGATATTATTTCTGATACCTCACCTAGAAACATCGACACAATCAAAACATGGACATACGTTTTCAACATCTTGCAATACAAGCTGATAAACTTCCCAGACAACTCGAGCAACAACAATAAATATGACTTGTATATCAAATACAAAGTGGTCACTCAGTCGGAGATGCAAAAGGTAGCAATAAGGCCACGACTTTTCCCCTATTGTCATATGGTTAAATGGGCAATGGACCATGTAGATATCCCGACTAGGACAATATTTAACACGCAGAAGGTGGTTGTTGGGACATTTAGGCCAGAGCATCTGCAGGCGATGTACAAATTGTCCCCCATACCCAATTTTACTTACAATGCCAAATTTTTAGAGGGTTTCAAAAAGAAAGAATGCGAGCAATTTGGAAAAAGCTTATCCGACCTGATCAAAGATTGGTGCTCATGTCCTGAAAAGTTTCGAGCGGAAACTCACGGTATATACGCAATATCTTCTTTACAACCACAATTTATATATATATTGATGATGGTATGCAGGCTTTATGGAAGAGAGAATATTGTGCATTGTTTTCTCCCATGGGGACTGCTTATCTAGACAGTAGCAGAGGGGTACTCTTTCGACTGGGATAAATTGTTGTCAGACAGTTTGGCCAGCCAAGTTACAGAATATCAAGAACAAAGGGTGAGTGGGAAAACAACTTCATTTTTCATGTCTACATACATTATGGATGTTGTTTTCTTCATGACACCTTTTCCATTAATGAGTTGGAGCTAGACTCCAAATAACACAGAGCCTATTCGTGTGTACAACTCCAAACTCTGGGAACATAAATCCAAAGACTTTTCCTATGAGATTTTCAACTGTGTAATGGTACCAATGCATGTCGTTATCTTCGGCCATCCACCTCCCACGATTTCAGATAAAATTGTGGAAAACTTGAACAACGTGGCACAATGGTACATATAAGAACAATTCTCATATATTAGGGTTTTTGGATGCTTTGTTCCCCTATATGCCATGCCGCTATTCTTACCAGAGAAGCTAGTATGTCGATAAATCGCCAGGAAAACTATGCTCGATGGGATAAGCAAAGAACTCAAAGGAGTTTAGAAAAAGGTACGGCCGTCATTTCCCATACACATTGCTACATATTCTTTATTAGATTTCAGCCATGCCAAAGTGGAGGCCACGACCCTGGAGGAAATGAAACTAGTAGACATTGAATTTAAGAAACACGATACTCATAAGGTCGTGGGTAACCATGTGCAAGTTGTGGTCTAAAAATATATGAGCACGAAGATTCCCCCGATGACGAAATGTTCTAAGGAGTGAGATCCTACTCAGAAGTCTTAAATCGGGTTTGAGCTCTGCTTCCCGGAGAGATGGTTGATTTCTACAAATTCCAGTTGGAACACCGGAGAAGTGGCATCCCCAAAATTTTGCAGGAAAAAACCTAAAATACTCGAGTTACACAACAAATAGAAGCCCAAGGTTCAAAGGATACAAATCCTGGAAAATAAAAAACTCTAGAGAACATAAAGGAAACTGAGACCTCAAAATAGGAAACTGAGATCCCAAGCCAAGAGAAAAAACTTCCAAAGACAGATACACTAGTTAAACAACTCAAGGATCAAACAGAGGCCCCTTCAAAAGGGGTAGGAGACAAACCCTTGTCTCCATCAAATGAAACGACCACAACTGCTATCAAGAAACAAGCATCCAAAGAAATCGATAGTCCCATTCCATCCGTCACGCCCTTACAACTTACAAAGGGGAACCCCAATGCAGAGACAATATTTAAAGAGGATTTAACACCTATCTCTATAGAAGAATTACCTCCTAGTGATTTATTTTTTATCAAGAAATGGAAGGTCGTGGTGAAGCGAGAAACATACCAAAAGGTAGGTGCAACAGCTAAGAAGTACAAAATATTAATGGATGGAGAAGCCTTAGAAGAGGAAGAATTCGTTGATGAGATAGAAGGAACATTGGGGGCCTATGCAATGGCCAACCAATATTTAGTTGGAACCTTGAAGGAACGATTCAAACAAAAAAACTTGTTAATTAGCAAATTATAGACATAGATGGCAACTATAGAAGCGAATGCTAGGAAGGAGGCATGTAAAAACCTTTAACAAGTCAGAGCAGTTGATCAATAGAAAATCTAACAACTCAAATCAAATATTGAGAAAATGAAAAAGTCGGCTTAGATAAGTCAAACACAGATAAGTCAACAGGAGGAGTTAATAAAACAATTGCAATCTAAATTAAATTCTACTAAAGGCCAGGTCATAGATGTAGTGTTATTTCGAACTCAAGTCACGAAAATACAAAAGAAGATAGAAGCAACTCAACATAGTCTACTTACTAAAGTAGAAATCATCCAGGATCATTTTTAGTTGATAGATCAAGCCTTAGAAAAAATCACCTTAAGAGAGAGAGAAGCTAAGGTGGCTCGAAGTACTTTCCAGGAGGCTATTATATCAATGACGAAAGAGGAAATGGCCATCACTTCCAGATTATACATTCGAGAACAAACCAGAGGAAACATCATGTTAAAATCATGGGAGCATAATCTATCCGAAAACATAAAAATGGCTAAAGAGGTGAGAGACTCTTGTGAAGAAACATTTGGCCTAATAAATAAAAAATTGCTAGATCTTGATAAGGAGAATAGCTCTGGAACATTCGGAAAAATTAACATAGTTAAACATTCGCTAGATATCAAGGAAAATGTGGAAAGAGACCAGGTTGAAATATCTCAGATAAAACAGGTTGATATTGCCCAGATAGATAAATGGTTGATAAAACCAAACCTACAGTTATTGTCTATCATTATAGAAGACAGGCAAATAGGAGAAAGACTGCCATAGCTGGAAAAGAAGTGTTACATTTTCGAAGCAAATGACCAAACTGAACTTCCCAAGTTGATAGCCTAGTTAGTAGAAAAGTGACTCAATTGTATTGAACAGGGGAAAGGGAAGACTTCTGGAGGCCAGTAGTATAGTTGGTTATTCCATCCTATTTTGGAGCTAGAGGACAAAGGAAACAAAACACCCCTCCAGCATGAAGGAAGACAAAGGACAACTAAGTGAAGTGTTTCATATTTTCATTTGTAACCGAAACTTTAGAATGATAGAATTTGAAACGTTTTAATCTTAGTATAAATATACATTTTGAGAAAGAAACTAGGGTCGTTTTTTGCCGATTATAAAGGAGAAGACTCTCTTCACTTAGAATTAATACAAATGCAGGCCAACAATTCTACATCTCGTCTATTCTGAGTTATGTGTTCTTTGTCTTTCCATATTCCCACATACTTTCATATATTTTCTGTGATGAATGAAAATCGCAATTTAGTACAACCTCTATTGTGGTTATGTTATACTCAGTAATCTAATAACAAACAGATTTCCTCTGTATTCACTATTAGTTAATACAAGACCTGAATGTTGATTATATGTTATATTTTACACTTCATTGATAGTTATATCACTCACTTTATTCTTCTGTTACAGTGTAAGATTCTTCAGTAATTGATGCCTTGCTTTGATTAGCAGCTTTGTGTTTTTTCTTTCATTTCATTCAATTTTTCGAATTTAACTCAGATGCGAGAGACAACCTCTTAGATGTTATTATATTAATTTAGTTCAAAGAAATTTTCTCTGTTATTTACGTGGTGAAAGGAAAACATTGAAAACCTTTCCCTCATTTCCTAATGCCTGACATTATACTTGTAGCCTTAGTATAAACTCAGGAACATCTTTTTGGCGCCGTTGTCGGGGACGGAGAAACGGAGTTATTTTTCCCTGGGAGAACGACATTTGCAAGTTTCTTTCTTTGATAGTGAACAAAGACTGAACACATTATAAAGGATAAGTTTTTATTATTCACTTGGAGACTCCACATTTTAAATAAGCTGGCATATGGTTGAAGGAACACAAGACAAAACCCAGATGATAAGCAGACCATGCCTGTTTTCGAGCCTGAAAAAATACTGAAACCAAGAGGATTCCTTAAGCAAGCTACTGAGGTTTACCAACCTAAATCCACACAGTTTAAGGCTAAGGTTCCACTTGAAACCATAAACCTTAAATTAGTTCTACCCGAAATTAAGACTGAAGCTCATTCGACTACCTGCTGTGTAAGTGAAGGTAAAACATCTACAGTAAAGTATGTTTTGATTGATATCCCACCAACTCTCGAACTAAATTCCCCAACCTCACAAATTCTATAAGAGTATATCATACACTTGAATTCAACTCCTGCAGGTTCTCCCGTTTACATATCTTGCAAGTCAGAGGAACCGAGTCCCCGTATCTCATTTCCCCCTTTTTCAGTTTTTTCGTCTCCTAATAAACGGTTCTCAGAATCGTTTTTGCTTCATCCCTAAGATGTTAAAGGATCGCTATACATATTTGAAAACCCTCTTTATAACGTACCAGTTTCCTCTCCTAGAATATCTATGGCAACTGCCAGAGGAGGAGGAGGGGGCGGTCAAGGCCCACCCCCACCCCCCAGGATTTTTGCTAAAGCAGATGCCAGATATGCTCCTTTGGTCCTCGCAGTACCCCTTCATGATTTACCTGAAAACTACATGAGAAAACTACCTAATTTTACAGGGGAAGGAGACTTAATCTCAACCGAACATATAAATTTCTTTGGTCAATTCGCATATATTCTCGGTCTCGAGCATGAAGATGTGTATTCACAGTTTTTTTTTCAAACTTTCGAAGGATAGGTGAGAACCTGGTTTCAAATTTTTCCCGTAGGTTCGATATTATCCTACGACGCACTAGAAAACTCTTTTCTCAGACAATGGGGTGAAAGGAAAGATCACTTATATTATTTAACTGAGTTTGGGGCTTTAAGGAAGAAAAATT
>ML794937.1:182140-196970 GCA_009831015.1 Picea engelmannii
GAACAAAAACAACTGAAAATAAAGCAATACAAACAAATAAAGAAAAAAAGAAGGAGACCGAAGTACCAATTAGAGAAACTAAAAAAACTATAGGAGGTTTCAACCTAGAAAATGAGATTAACAAAATCAAAATACCGATACCTTTGGTTGAACTGGAAAAGAACCCTGTTTACCAAAAACAAATCACCAAAATGATAAAGTTTTCAGATATGGGAAGTCAAGATGACATTATAAATTTGGAAGATGATAGGCCTAATATAATTTTTGGTCCTCATTTTGAAGGGGACAGAGACACCGTCGCTCCTTTCTACATTACACAAAATGTGCATGATCATCTTCTACATAACTGCATGTTGGATTCTGGAGCCTCACATAATGTGATGCGCAAGGCTATTATGGATAGACTTGGCCTCGAAATTACCAGGCCATACAGAGACCTGTATTCATTTGATTCAAGAAAATTTAAATGTATGGGCATGATCAAAGACTTAGTAGTAAATCTTTCACATATCCTATTAAAAAGTGTTATGATGGATGTAGTTATTGCTGATATACATCTAAAGTATGGTATGCTATTATCCAGGTCTTGGGGCACTAAGCTTTGAGGATCCCTTCAGCTGGACATGGCATATGCCACAATTCCCATTTTCGGAGGACACTTCACCCGATTATACCGGGAAACACAGCTGGCATATATGTTAAGTGATCCACATAATTCTAGCAATTACCCTATTTATGTCACTGATCAAGATCTTGGAAATTGTATTTTATCAATTGATGACGATATAGATGAATGTGCTAAAGATTTCAAAGAAAAAAAATAAAATAGAAAAGATAAAAGAAAGTGTATATAGTACTGGAATCTGGAAAATGTATTTCGACGGTGCTTCGTCATGTGAAGGAGAAGGTGTAGGAGTACTCTTTTTATCACCTAGGGATGAGTTTATCATTCCTTTCTCTTACAGACTATAGTGGGACATAGACTGCACGAATAATGTATGCGAGTACGAAGCTATGGTCTTGGGATTAGAAGCTATCAGAAAGTTAAACATAAAAGACTTGGAAGTCTATGGAGATGCAGAATTAATTTTGAAGCAAGTAAATCAGCAGTACAACCAAACACCCAAGATTGATATCTTATAGAAACTATGCCTGAGATTTAATGGAAATTTTTTTCTCGTCAGCCAATGTCCATTACATTCCCCTTACAGAAAATCTACAAGTTGATTCATTAGCCAAAGCAACCTCAACTTTTGCACCTCCTACATA
Organism: Picea engelmannii; assembly: GCA_009831015.1. Classification (NCBI taxonomy): domain Eukaryota; kingdom Viridiplantae; phylum Streptophyta; class Pinopsida; order Pinales; family Pinaceae; genus Picea; species Picea engelmannii. Next base: position 183,410 of record ML794937.1, read on the forward strand.
TTTTAAACTCAAGTATCACATAGAGATGAGGAACATACCCTCCATACCAAACAATATACAACACTGGTAGGTGTTTGAAGATGATGAAAATATCATAAAGTTCCTCGAAATGGTGGAAGACTTTGTCGAGATGCATATTGACCAAGAAAACCAGAATGACCATACTTGGATTACGCAAGAAGGGGAAGATCCTCAAGAGTTCCAAGAAAAGATCGTGAATCATCGCATGTTAGTACTAAAAAAAACAACAAATCCATAAAGGTATAATCCCCTTAGAAAGACTATTTGACCAAAACGATATGCCCCCGTCTAAAACTAGGACATTGAATTTGCATGCGGTAAAGTATTGTATCTTAGAAAGCCAGTTGTATTGGAAAGACCCTCTAGGTTTTCTACTAGTTTATTTAGTAGAATCTGAAACATAAAGAGTTATAAATGAATTTCACGAAGGAGTGTGTGGAGGACATCATGCATGGAGATAAACAACCTATAAAATCCTGAGAGCATGATATTATTAGCCTAATTTATTCACATATGTGAACACCAAAGTCAGGTCGTGTAACTCCTGCCAATTATTCTCAGGCAAGCAGAAACTCCTAGCATTACCTTTGGTCCCGGTTAAAATAGAAGATCCTTTTCAACAATGGGGGTTAGATTTTATAGGCGAAATCAATCCACACTCCAGTGCACAACATAGATGGATACTGACTGCTATAGACTATTTCACCAAATGGGTAGAAGCTATCCTGACCAGGAAAGAGACATATTCGGTGGTGATAAATTTCTTGGAGGAAAATATATTAGCTAGATTTGGCTATCCCCAGAAGATAGTTATAGATAATGCCCAGGCATTCAAATCTATGGCAATGGTCAGCTTTTGTTAAAAATACAATATTGTGCTGGGTCATTCTACAACGTACTAACCTCAAGGCAATGGGTTAGCTAAATCATCAAACAAAAGCTTAATCACCATAATAAAAAAGGTTTTGAATGAAAATAAGAAAGCCTGGCATGTGCATTTGAAATATGCCTTGTGGGCCAATCGGATAGGAACCAAGAAATCAATTGGTACTTGTCCATTTCAAATGGTATATAGGACCATTGTAGTATCACCCATTAATTTGGCTCTACCTGTAATGAAACTTTGGCAAGATGAAAAAGAATAACCAAATCATGTCACAAGAAGAATAAATCAACTGATCAAAGTTCAACAAAATAGGGTTGAAGTGGATGAAAAACTTTAGAAATATCAAGACAACATGAAAGCCATGTTTGATCATAAGGCTAAAGATAGAGAATTCCTCCTCGGCAACTTAGTTTTGAAATGGGATGCTAGGAGAGAAGACTCATCCAAACATGGCAAATTCGATCATATTTGGTATGGACTATTCAAAGTTACAGCCTTCGAAGGGAAGAACTCATTTATGCTAGAAAATTTGGACGGTAAAATCCTCAACGCCCCTATAAATGGGCGTTATATTAAGCAATATATGCAATAAACGATTTCCAAAATCTCATTGTATATACCAGTTTGTGTTTTCTATTTTTACAGCTTTTAGGTAAGTCTTACTTCCACCACAAATAAAACAGGTTAGTGATTTCATAGAAAAGTAAATGTAAAATAATTTACTCATCGAACACTGTGACTCGTGAAATCTTGACACTCTTCATGTTTTTTTTACGTAGGATTGTGGTCTATAGCTCAAACATTATGAAGGAGACAAACAAGTGGTCGTATATCATAAATATTGGTTATCCTGAAACAGGTGATAAATAAATAATTTACTTAGATGAAAATGAAATGGCGAATCAAAGGTATGAGTCTCTGAATTATTTAGATTTTCAAAGAATATCACCTGACGCAACAACAGTCTTATATGTATAAATATGCTTGCTAGATGTATTATCAAAGGAATGAATTTTCAAAATAGATCATAACAGAGATCATCTGGATAAAATTAAAATAAACGAAAAAAGAAGAAATAAAGTGAACTCAGAGAAAATTTTTCAAGAGTCGGGTTTGCGTTATAACAACCGCGTTTATGAAATCCAAAACCCCTCTTTCACCCTATTCAAATATTTGGTATTATTCCCCTTGACTTCAAATGCATTCCCATGGCCTCCACAGAGGAAGGAGGGGTCACACTTTACCTCTGAAAGCTGACAAATGAATATTTATAAAAAGGGCAAGTCCTCATGCCTCCTCGGGCTCCTACTGAACAAAAGTATGTATAGGCTAATCCTAACTCTCTTAGTTCTTTTAACAGGTCTTAAACGATTAATCTTGCTCAGAAGAAGACCCCTGGAAATAAAAAAAAGTCCCCCATAAGTTTCCTGCAGGCTAAGATGTTTTGAAGGTCAAAAGAAGACTTGTCCAGAGTAATCAAAGTGAGTTAACAGACATCTGTTGCCAAAATTATTAACAGATATCACCCCTAGTATTCTTTATACAAATTGATTTCCCCCACTTCATGTTCTAAAAAGAAAATATAGGACATATGGTGAAAGGAAATTCACAAATGATTTCCCCCATCTAGTCCAAAAAAGAGATGATGAAAGGAAATTCATTAAATGATTGCCCTCATCTCGACATTTAAATGCAAAGTTACAAACTCAAGTGGTGAAAGGAAATTCAATAAAGAGAATCAAATAACTTCACCGAGGTACTGAACAGGCCCGTTGGTAGTGAAGCAATGTCTAAGATATCTATAAGGTTGTTATACATGAATTATATTGTACTCTGGTAACCAGTTTTCTTTCTAACTAAGATATACATCCCAAGTTCACGCGGGACTCCCTGATTAAAAAACATCGAAATTACTTTGACTTGATGCAAGAAAGATCGACAAAACCTTTTAGAATTCCTAAGGTTGTTTTGATTATCTTAAGTAGTCCCGAAATCAGTTTCAAGGAAGAGGAAGTCATCAAAGGACCTAGAATTGAGATTAGTAAATGATTAAGTTTCGAAAGCTTTCAAAGATAAAGATGAAACCTCAAATTCTCTCCATATCCTCTTTCAAAAAACTTTTCACCAAAAAAATGTAATGACTCCATTTACCCAATAAAGGCACGTGGTCTATTGTTCTTCTCGTCCCCCAGGGAGCCGACATCCCTAGATGGAGCCTATGTTGGAACACATATATATATATATATATTTTAATTCTCTAGTTAGAAAAAGGTTGAACCCACCCATTCTTTCAAATAAAAAAAATGATAACCATAAACCTCAAATCTTGGATTTCGGGATTTTGTAGATCTAACGGTTATACATGTCAAAGCTCTCAAGGTCCCGACATGAAAAACAACGAAGTTGGGTTAGGTTTAATCATGATCATCAAAACATTAAGCAACGATTATCACTATTTTAATGCATCACGCTTTCGCTATTCGGGAGTCATGTTTCGAGCGACCTTCAAATGTCCGATGTGCAAAGTTGCGAAAGTGACTTAAGATAAACCTGGTTAATTACAAGACTAATGATAATTAACGTTAGTTAATTGTTATCGTGACTTTGTGATTCAATAGTTTTACCATAGAATGACACCTTTGTAACCCCGATACTGAAGGTCACAAAATTTATAAACAAACCATGATCAATCAAAAGCTTAATTCTGATCAAAGTTAATTAACTAAATCGAAATATCGTAAATTTGAGGTTCATGGCCCAAGACTAAGAATAAAATCATCCAAGACTATGAACGCCAAAAAATAATTAAGAACTAATTGCAATTTATTAAAGGATTAAACTGGATTAATTAATATCTTAAACAACTTTTAACATGTGAAGCTTACAGGTAAAGAATTAAATGTTTCTACGATCATCCCAAATCACGAAATATCAAACATTTATGGCATTTATAAGCGAATTACAGAAATGATTGAAAGTAAGATCTTGCTTTATTTCAAAATATTTCTATTAAAAGAATTAAACGTTGTGTCATCAAGGACCCGCACAGACTCGAGTACTCTAAGAGAAATAATTTCCGTCATTGTTTGAATTTCATTCTAGTTTCACAGGGCCAATTTAGTGAGATAACCATTGTTTGTATTTGCATCCTCTGTAACAGGAACTATAATCTTGATATTTATATCATGGCTCCATGGAAAATGCGAAAAACGACTGGTGAAAGTTTAGGTCAGAGCTCGGATATTATTTCTGATACCTCGCTTAGAAACATCGAAACAGTCAAAACATGGACATAGGTTTTCAACATCTTGCAATACGAGCTGATAAACTGCCCAGACGACTCGAGAGACAACGAGAAATATGACTTGTATACCAAATACAAAGTTGTCGCTCAGTCAGAAATGCAAAAGGTAGCAACAAGGCCGCGACTTTTCCCCTATTGTGATATGGTTAAATGGGCACTGGACCATGTAGATATCCCGACTAGGACAATATTTAACACGCAGAAGGTGGCTATTGCAACATTTATGCTGAAGCATATGCATGCGATGTACAAATTGTCCCCCACACCCAATTTTACTTACAATGCCGAATTCTTAAAGGGTTTCAAAAAGAAAGAATGCGAGCAATTTGGAAAAAGCTTATCTGACCTGATCAAATATTGATGCTCACGTCCTGAAAAGTTTCGAGCGGACACTCATTGTATATATGCAATCTCTTCGATACAACCACAATTTATGTATATAGAGATGATGGTATGCAGGCTTTATGGAAGAGAGAGTAATGCACATTTTTTTCTCCCATGGGTACCGCTTATCCAGACAGTAGTAGAGGGGTACTCTTTCGATTGGGCTAAATTTTTGTCAGATAGTCTGGCCAACCAAGTTATAGAATATCAAGCACAAAGGGCAAGTGGGAAATCAACTTCATTTTTCATGTCTACATACATTATGGATGTTTTTTGCTTCATGACACCTTTTCCATTAATGAGCTGGAGCTGGACTCCAAATAATGCAGAGAATATTCATGTCTACCACTCCAAACTATGGAAATATAAATCCAAAGACTTCATCTATGAGATTTTCAACTGTGTAATGGCACCAATGCATGTCATTATCTTCGGTCATCCACCTCCTAGGATTTCAGATAAAGTTGTGGCAAACTTGAACAGCGTGGAAGACTGGTACATAGAAGAACAGTTCACATATATTAGGGTTTTTGGCTATTTTGTTCCCCCATATGCCATGCCGCTATTCTTACCATACAAGATAGTATGTCGAGAAATTGCCAGGAAAACTCTGCTCGGCAGGATAAGCAAAGAACTCAAAGGAGTTCAGAAAAATGTATGGCCATCCTTTCCCATACACATTGGTACATATTCTTTATTATATTTCAGCCATGCCAAAGCGGAGGCCACGACCCTGGAGGAAATGAAACTAGTAGACATTGAATTTAAGAAACAAGATCCTCATAAGGTCATGGGTAACCATATGGCAAGTTGTGGTCTAAAAATATATGAGCACGAAGATTCCCCCCATGAAAAAATGTTCTGGGGAGTGATATCCTACTCAGAAGTCTTAAATCGGGTTCGAGCTCTGCTGCCCAGAGAGATGGCCAATTTCTACAAATTCCAGGAACACCGGAGAAGTGGCCTCCCCAAAGTTTTGCAGGGAAAAACCTCAAAAACTCTAGGTACACAGCAAATAGAATCCCAAGTTTCAAAGGATACAAATCCTGGCAAACAAAAAACTCCGAAGAAAATAAAGGAAACTGAGACCTCGAAACAGGAAACTGAGATCCCAAGCCAAGAGAAAAAACTCCCAGAGACATATACACCAGTTAAACAAGTCAAGGATCAAACAGAGACCCCTTCAAAAGGGGTAGGATACACACCCTTGTCTCTGTCAAATGAAACAGCTACAGATGCTATCATGAAACAAGCATCCAAAGAAATCAACGGTCCCATTCCATCTGTCACGCCCTTAAAATTTACAAAGGGGAACCCCAATGCAGAGATAATATTTAAAGAGGATTTAATAGCTATCTCTATAGAAGAATTACCTCSTAGCGATTTCTTTTTTAGCAAGAAAAGGAAGGTCGTGGTGAAGCGAGAAACATACCAAAAGGCAGGTGCAACARCCAAGAAGTACATAATATTAACATATGGATAAGCCTTAGAAGAGGAAGAATTCACTGATGAGATAGCAGGAACATTGGGGGCCTATGCAACACCCAACCAATATTCAGTTGTAACCTTGAAGGAATGGCTAAAAAAGAAAACCTATTAATTAGCAAATTACAGACTCAAATGGCAACTTTAGAAGCAAATGCTAGGAAGGAGCATGTAAAAACCTTGAACAACTCAGAGCAGTTGATTAACAGAAAATCGAACAACTCAAATCAAATCTTGAGAAAATGCAACAGTCAACTCAGATAAGTCAAACAAAGATAAGTCAACAGGAGGAGTTAATAAAACAAATGCAATATAAATTAAATTCTACTGAAATCTGGGTCATAGATGCAGTGGTATTTCGAGCTCAAGCCATGGAAATACAAAAGAAGATAGAAGCAGCTCAATAGAGTCTACTTACTAAAGTAGAAATCATCCAAGATCATTTTCAGTTGATAGATCAAGCCTTAGACAAAATCACCTTAAAAGAGAGAGAAGCTAAGGTGGCTCGAAGTACTTTCCAGGAGGCTATTATATCAACGACGAAAGAGGAAATGGGCATCGCTTCCATATTATCCATTCGAGAATAAACCAGAGGAAATGTCCTGTTAAAATCATGGGAGCATAATCTATCATAGAAAAAAAAATGGCTAAAGAGGTGAGAGACTCTTGTGAAGAAACATTCGGTGTAATAAATAAAAAAATGTTAGATCTATATAAGGAGAATAGCTGTGGAACATTGGGAAAAATTAACATAGTTAAACATCTGCTAGATATCAAGGAAAATGTGGAAAGAGGCCAAGTTGAACTATATCAGATAAAACAGGTTGATATTGCACAGATAGATAAATGGTTGATAAAACCAAACCTACAGTTATTGTCTATCATTATAGAAGACATGCAAATAGGAGAAAGAATGCCACAGCTAGAAAGCGACTGCTACGTTTTCGAAGCAAATGACCAAACTGAACTTCCTAAGTTGATAGCCCAGTTACTAGAAAAGTGTGTCAATTGTATTGAACAGGGGAAAGGGAAGACTTCTAGAGGCCAGTAGTACAGTTGCTTATTCCATCCTATTTTGGAGCTATAGGAAAAAAAAAGGAAAACACCCCACCAGCATGAAGGAAGACAAAGGACAACTAAGTGAAGCATTTCATCTTTTCATTTGTAACAAAAACATTAGAATGATATAATTCAAAACGTTTTAATCTAGTATAAATATACATTTTGAGAAAGAAACCAGGGCTTATTTTTGTCATTTGTAAAGGAGAAGACTCTCTTCACTGAGAATTAATACAAATGCAGGCCAAAGATTCTACATCTCGTCTATTCTGAGTTATGTGTTCTTTGTCTTTCCATATTCCCACATACTTTCATATATTTTATTTGATGAATTCAAATCACAATTTGGTACAACCTCTACTGTGGTTATGTTATACTCGGTAATCTAATAAAAAACAGTTTTTTCTATGTATTCACTATTAGTTAATACAAGACCTGAATGTTGATTAGATGCTATATTTTACACTTCATTGAAATTTATATCGCTCACTTTCTTCTTCTGTTACAGAGTAAGATTGTTCAGTAATTGGTGCCTTACTTTGATTAGAATCTTTGTGTTTTTTCTTTCATTTCATTCAATTTTCAAATTTAACTCAGATGCGAGAAACAACCTCTGAGCTATTATTATATTAATTCGGTTCAAAGAAAGTTTCTCTGTTATTTATGTGGTGAAAGGAAAACATTGAAAACCTTTCCCTCATTTCCTGATGCCTGACATTGTACATGTAGCCTTAGTATAAACTCAGGAACAACATCTCCAAGACAATGGATTTCTAGATTGAGGTATTCTTCCTCTCTTTCATCATCCGTGACAAGATTATTTTGGAGAGGGGTCTGGACTTTCTGATCTTCTCTATCTTTGTTCCTTTGTTCCCTTTGCATAATCTGAGGATCATTGTTATTAGGCCTCCTGAAGTTGCCTCTGTTATCAACATTTTGAGGATTTATGTATGTCTGCTTCCCCTCCAATTCCAATCTCTCCATCCTAGATGAAAGTGATTTCAATAACTTGGTTACTTTTTCCATTTGAGGGGCAGTAGTAGAGGAACCAGAGGTTGAAGCTTCAAACCTCCCCTTTCCTCTGTCTCTATCAACCTTATTCCTGAGTCGGTCAATTGCCAATACGTTAAATTCTACTTCCAAGGATGCATCTTACATATGAGCCAAGGAGATAGCTCTTCTCTCTCTTAACAGGAGGCATAAGTCAGGATCAAAAGGACTAGCATCGGTTATTCTAGAAGAGGCTTCTATAGGATTTATCTCAGCGGGGATCTTATTATACATTTTGTTGAATATTTTGGAGAAGTCAGAGACAGACTCTCCCTCTTTTCTCTTTAGGGATCCAAACTTTGTGATATAATACAAAAAGTATTTTTTATCCCCCCATTGTCTCAAGAAGACATCATCTAAAGCCTCAATCCCAACAATGGATCCAGGAGAGAGGGCCCTGACCCATTTCCTAGCTTCTCCATCAAGACTGTGGACAAAAATCCTCATCCACACATATTCATTTACTATGACATAGTTATCAGCATAACTATAGAAAACTACAAGGTGCTCTTCTGTAGTAATATCTCCCTCCCCCGTAAACTTAGGAAGCTACTTAAGGTAGCCACCAACCGAGAGGGAATTAAGAGGCTGAGGCAAAATGAGAGGGGCGTATCTAGCAGCTACTATAGCATCCATTCTATTTCTTGGGGGATTAGCTCCTACCATTGGAGTGTGAACAGGAGGATGACCAAGAGGGGATGGAGTTCAGACAGGGGAGATTGGAGGTGTGGTTCTGGGAATAAAGGGAAACAACTGAGGATCTAGAGAAAAGGCCTCAGAGCTCGAGGGAATAGAGGTTTCCCTCTCTGTAAAAGCAAAAAATTTAACAGGAGGAGGAGTGGTGAAAATGGGAGAGGGGTGGTGAGTAGGAAAACTCCTGAAATTTAAACTTCTAGAAGCTACAATAAATGGTGTAGTAGGAAAATGAGAAACAACTACTGGAGTTGCTATAGAAGAATAATGAAAGTTACCAGAATCACCTAGTTCAGCAGTAGAAGTACCCTCCTGAAGGGTCTTTTTTCTTCTAATAATTTTCTCTGGATCAACTTCAGGTGTCACTAAAGGTAGTTTTGGAGTAGAGCTCATGTGTCTGCCTCTGGAAGCCACAATTGAAACCATGGAGTTTCAACAGTGGAGTCGCCAGGTGCACAATTGAAATCTTCAATGTTCTGAGTTTTGATGCACCTTCAGAACTAGTACTAAGTTTTGTCGTTCAATCCCAGGAAAAAATTTCAATTCATCCCCAACAATGACGCCAGAAATGTTAGCACTAAAAGTCACCTCTAGATTGCAGCAGAGGTAAGTGTAACCACCCTTCTGGCTAAGGACATCTACTCAGTCAACTGGTGAATTTTTTTTTTTTTTTTTAAAGTGTGTGCGCGTGTGTAGAAGAAACAACCCCCTCGACTCTAAGTCAACACTCGAACCGACAGGACGCAAGTAAGATGAACACAATCAAGACGACCCGACATATCATAGCGACAACAAGAAGCAAACGCCCCCGAACCGGAGGTGAGCAACTAATGGCTGTAGGCAGAGACAGACACCAGGGGTTAGGCACAGTACTGTCACAGAATGAAAGAATCCGTCAGTAGAGTCGCAGTAGTGGAACTGTGCCTTTAAACAGCCCGAGACTACTGATACGGCTCAGAATGTGTCGCAAGAGTGGAACTGTGCCTTTAAACAGCCCGAGACTCTTGATACGGCACTGGATTCCTTTCACCGGATTACACACAGACATACATACTAAGCTGCAAGAGGAGTCTATATTCCGCCCGACACGGCAGACTACACACTACAACCACCAAGTACTTACAGGACCAGGGACAACAATAAGCACATTGCATTTTTCCGTTAATTGCCACAATATCACCAAGATGTCGTACCCTAAGGGTAACCCTTGAACATTACAACCTCCATAATAACTTGCCCTTCCTCCCAATTAATATCATAAGTGTATTAACCTTACAAAATAAAAGCAGTGCAATTTAAACATCGTCATGAACAGGTATTTAACAAGAGAACAATGCCACCTAAGTATCCTCATTAACATTGCAAATCAACCCGCATTAACACGTCAATTAGTAATATTACATGGCAATTACCCAACTACCTAACATCACACTTCAACCAACATCAACCTTTCAACTAATATCCAAATGCAATTAACAAGGACTTATCGTTGCAATTCCTCCCACCTATTATTTAATCAAATAACATTTGACATTAACTTCTACACTCATGTCTAATTGAACCTTCGAAACAACATCAAGTCATTGAACCTTTAAAATAATTTTAAGTAGCATTCGAAATAAACCTTCGAAACAAGATCAAGTCATTGAACCTTTAAAATCATTTTAAGTAGCATTTGAAATGAACAATAAACATTGAATTAAACATTTAATCAATGAACTTTTTAAAACCCATACACCAGCGTTCTAAGTAAGCTTTCACAATAAACAATTAATTCACTTAACATTTTTAAAATTATGAAAGTTAACATTGAATAGACCTTTAATAATTAAAATAACCATTAAATTTATTGAAGATTTAAATCATTAAGTAGCAATTGAATAAACATTTTTAAATATTGAATTAAACAAATTAATCCAACGAACTTTTAGAACCCATACACCAACGTTCTAAGTAACCTTCACAATAAACAATTAATTCACTTAATATTTTAAATTTATTGAAGTCAACATTGAATGGACCTTTAACGATTAAAATAAGCATTTAAATTTATTGAAGATTTAAATCATTTAAGTAGCATTTAAATAAACACATTTTTTTTTAACATTGAAATAAACAAATTAATTCAACGAACCTTTAAAATCCTTACCCTAACGTTCTAAATAAACCTGAGCAATAAACCATTCGATCATTTAACATTAAAATTATTGAAGTTAACATTGGCAATAAACTTTTAACAATTGAAGTAAACATAAGAAAATCGATTAAAATGATGACCCATTTATTAGCTCTCGGCAATCTACCAGCCATTTAAGGGCGCTTTAGCTTTCCTCACGCGGCGAATAATTCAAGGCGGATTATCTCGGGAATCTAGAGATCGGTGGCGTGCTCTGGCAGGTAGCTGAAACAGCATTGATATCGGTTTACAAAAACCAAAATGAGGTCAACCTCAGCGTATGAGAGTAATCGCACAGCCTCGGCGTCGGTGAACGTTTGAGCGAACGAGGGTGAGGTGGTAGAGGGTAGGCTACAGGCAGCGCCGTCCCAATTAGTAGATCGAGGGCACAGTAAGAGGGCGCAGGGTCTCGGTTTCATCTAAGCCAACCCTAATCACCAAGTTGTCAACCCAAGTGTCGTCATCTCTATTACTTAGAAAATCTTTTATGCAAAAATTAGTTACAAATCCTAGACAAATCAGCTATTATGTTTTACTTGCCGTGCACGCATGTAGAACTACTCGTGGCGAAGGTTCTGTCATAATCACCGTAACACGCATGTAGAACTAAACATGGCGAAGGTTCTGTCAGAATTTCAATTGGATATGTCAAGTAAGACCAACCTTTCATTTTCAGTTATGGGTAGAAGTCTTGAAGGTTCGGCATGAGTTAATTATGCGCAGCAGAGGTTGGAACGAAGGCGCTGAAGTAACTGCCAGAACTAAGGAAAACGAAAGGGTAAAAGGCGCGGCCATCCCATTGAGCGACAACGTTCAACAATATTAATGGTCAGGTCGACCATTATTAAGGGGATAATTTAACCCTATTCTAACCGCCCGTAAAGACCAGAGTATTGAACAGCTAAAATGAACCCAGGGTCGTAATCAATTAATGGAACCATATTGTTAGACGATAATATCAGTACCTACTGTTAAACGTTAGTAGGACCCTAATTTTAGAACCCGGCTCATGTAGAAATCAACGGCAGAATAATATAGTCAAGATAATTACAGCCACGCTCCGTTTAGACCACAAAAATTATATCGAGGATAGTACCAAATTTATAACCCAGGACGGAAGAGCCATAGTTTAAATTGATATAATGAACCGGAACATTAGCAGCACTAATAAGACAATTACATTAAACAGTGATAATAAAGCCCTAATTTGGTCGATACTATTGAACGCAGCATTAAAAGGAGAAGGGAACCCTAAGAACGAAACGCAGATACTAAATGGAGAATTTAACACCGATACAAAGGAACAGATATATTAACGCGTAGAGACAAGCACAACTGCTCCCAACGCATGATTTGCCCGCAGTACAAAGGAAATACGCCCATGAAGGACCGAACTCACTGGATGTAAAGGCACTGTATAAGGAAAAAGGGGTGTACGCCCAGCAACGTATACGGAGGAAGCCAGCTTACAGTTTGCCCACGGTGCATTCGAAACCCATTGAAAGAAAGGAGTAAAAAAAACACCCAGTAGAGAGAAAGGAGCAACCCTACTGTACAGAAATACCATTGTATAAAGATATGTAAACGCCCATAACAAATGCCCACTGCAACCATCATAATTCCTACCAGAAGAAGAAAACAAAACTACTCACGGCATAAAAACGAGATAGCATAACCCACAACAGATTTACCTAATCCCTTAACCCATAACAAGGATTCTTCTGAAACCCCCCCCCCATTTTTTACAGAGTATGGAGGACGAGGAGAACCACATTCCCAACAAAACAACCACAATCGCAACAATAATTCACTATGCATTCTACTCTACTCAGTTTCGGAACATACCTTGGCCTTATTCGCTTGCCGCAACTATTCCTTGCTCCTGCCGCTCCTGCTCCCGCTTGCCGACCTCAATGAGCTCACCGGTACCTCCCAGCCAAACACTAGGGGTACTCTTCTTCCCCCTCAGCCCCCCGAGCCGCAAAGGGGCCACACACAACCAGAGCGTCCTAGCTCCTCAGCTCACCTCCAAGGCTGAGCTACCCCTCAAAAATGTGTTGAGGCTTCCCAACTCCTACCAGAAAATCAGTCAGTCTCCCTTCTCCACATAACAATTCTCATCTTAGCAAAAAGTCCCCTCCTTTCCCCCCCCTCCTTTCCTTTATCTAGCTCAAACCCTAAATTCTTCTCTTTCTTAGGTTTTCCCCCCTTTTTCCCTTTTGACTTTCCTTCTTTTCTTTTTAGTTTAATTCGTTTGTATATTTCATTTTTATTTTTTAATTTTTTTTCCAAAAATTCAAGGGCATGTGCGCTCATTTTATTTATTTATTTACTTACCCCCTTTTTTTATTATTTATTTATTTCCCCCATTTTCATATTATTCGTTTATATCTATTTTATTTTTATTTCCCTTTCCACATGCTTACTTTATTGGTTTATAATTTGTTTATAGTAAAATATACCTATATATATATTTTCATTTCTCTATTAATAAACATGCATT
>ML794937.1:206903-242900 GCA_009831015.1 Picea engelmannii
TTTTTATCATTTCTACATACTGAATTTTTCGTAGCAGTATCTTCTGAAGACCGTGGGCCCAGTCGACAAGAGCTATTTTCTCATCTGTAATATTCTCAATTCTATTATAGTTCTGTGATTTGAATTTCCTTTCAACAGTTAAGATAAACCCGTTAATGTGTTGATTCTTTTATGAATTGGTTATGTTGTTCCATTTGCAGAAGGTAGATGTTCCATTTGGATATTATCAATTGTTGTTCCATTTCCAATTATTGTTAATTTATCACTTGTGAATTCCTTTCATTTAAATTCTCATTTGTTGTTCCTTTCGTTAAATTCACATTTGAGTTCCTTTCATTTAATTCACATTTTTTGTTCCTTCTTAAATATTCAGTAGATCGATGTTCCTTTCTAGTAGATTAATTAGTTATTGAGAGATTGATTCATTAAATGTCTTTGTAGATTAAATTGTTGTTTCTTAGCTAAATGAATGAATTCAGCAAAGTGATTGATGCTTTGATTCATGGTATGTTATTATTCAGACTACAATTTTGTTGATTGAGTTATTAGTTTCAGAGTTTTTAGTTAATGTGTGAAGAACTTGATTATTGCAGTAATTTAGATAGACTCACATTTGTTGTAACTAAATTATCTACATGATTTAAACCTCTATGACTATCTGCATAGACTTTGCTAACATTCTTGAAAGAGAAGACGAATCCTCAGTTGATAAAATTAATGTCAGACTAAGGTTGTTTTTAGGACACCTTTAGATCCAAACATTTTGAAGTCGTTGTCGGGGAGAATGTCAAAGATAGCATAGATTGCATCTCTGAAGGATGAGGTATCGAAAACAGAAGGTAAGAACCTATGTAGGCAACAAGTAAAATGTTTGTGCCAACACCCACCTTCAGCTGATGCATAGAGGTTATATAGGTGCATATAATTTGTGTCTATGTGTATGAATAAGAAGAAAGAACCTAAAAAACAAAAACCCTTACCAAAAACTACAAAATCCTAGGGCCTGGTGCCCCCTGGAAGGAGCACTTTCATAGACAGAATTATTCGAAAAGTTGAATCTCAAGCCTTGGTTGCACCTTGAAAAGGTTCTACCTGAGACCCTCAAGCAACAAATTCACCAACTACAACTCATGCTGAGGTTCATAGAGGAACTGAAGGAACTGAACAAATTTTTCAAAATAAACACACTCCACTTTTTAGTTCTTTAGGAGAGGGAAATTCTTGTAATTTGAGAGAAGGAGAAGGGGAGACCAGTGGATTTGCTGAGGCAAACCCACCACCACATGAACCTGGATCTCCTATGATTCTGGTAGGATAAGGAATACCTAAAATCCCAGACATAGGTAGCGCGATTGAATATCCTAAGGGACCAAGTAATCAATCACTTCAAATAGAACACCCAGACCAAGAAATACCTGAAGGTTATTGGCACATGTTCGGCCAAATGGCACAGCAAAATAAACCATGACCTCAGACTTCCACTTTGTAATATCCTATAGTTGATCCGGTTGCTAATGCCCCAATGAAAGCCATTCCACTATAGAATCTTCCAACCTTCAATGGGTTGATCTTAGAGGACCCTGACACGTTCTTATTTGAGTTTGATGTCCTGTGTAGAGGCTATGACTATAACTATGAACCCCAGAAACTAAAGCTATTTCCTTCCACTTTGAAAGGAGAAGCTTTATGATGGTTTATGGGACTACGAGGAGGAACTATAAATTCATGGGATGAAATGAAAAAATCCTTCCTTATGAAATATCAAAACTACTGTAGAACCATGGATTTAAAGGATGAAATATTTAAAATGTCTGCAAAAGAAAATGAAACACTAGAATAATATGTTGAAATATTTAAATATAACCTACAGAGATCACCTTATGATACACTACTAGGTGAGGTAATTAAAGCCACTCTAATAAAAGGTATGAATGATGAATGGGTAGAAACATTGAATTTAATGGGAAAAGGTGATATTTATCAAGAAACATGTGATGACATTGTCCAATTGTGCATCAGGTGTTCACGTGGTAGTACACAAACCAAATCAGGAATACAGGCTCCCATCACCAGAAGTAGTAACATTACTAGTGAGAGTGTCAGCTGAGAAGAAATTCAAAACATACATTTTGGGTACTTTGACTACACAATTGGATGTTCTTCAGGTTAAACAGAAACAAGCAAAAGAAGAACAGTCATTGGCTATATCTTGTCCACGATGAAGAAGGAAACATGGTTCAAGAGAGTGGTTCAAACCTGCGCCATCTCTGCCAAAGACCATGCGACAGAACAATGTCCATCGCTTCCAGGATTAAAGGTTGTCTTTAAATAAGTAGAATAGGAAACATAACTGGTATATCTGATGGCTCAACATCGCCAGTGGCAGGATTTCCCCCTAGGTATGCTAAAAGATCCATCTTCTTTATTTTATGGGCAGTTTAATCAACAACATAATTATGTAAATACATGGTAGGGTCAACCATTTGCTAACCCCTCCTGGAAGTCCCAACAATATCCTACTGCACCTTGGCCAAATCAACCAGTTGCTAATCCTACTTGGCATAACTTGCAATACCCTACCCCATTTTTGCATAATTCAAATAATAACCCCTATCCTTCATAGTGGACTAGCACATCTGCCCAAGCCCCCAATTGGACTCAAAACTGACAGTGCCCCATGGGACTGAACAATCAAACCATGCGATTGGTTGCTCAATATCATCCTACTTTACAAGCTCCACTTCAATTGCCCCAAAATCCCCAACCTCAAATGCGCCATCAATTACCGGCTCAACCCAACCCAAATCCTAATAACAGACCAGTCTAGCTCATGCAAATTGTCGAGAATTTGGAGGGTGAAACAAACTCTGTAGGGTGCAACGAACTCCATTTGATATCAAGGCATGTAATCTCTCATCAAGAATAGGAGAATGAGAATGATATACAACCAGCAATAAAATCATCGATTGTGGCCATAACAGAAGAAATAGAATAAGGGGAAAACACAGTCGAACAACAAAATCCTGATAAAGATGTAATTTCCCCTCCCTCATTTCCTGAAAGGCTAATGATAGCAAAACCAATTGTATATCTTAACTTTTATATCATAGGGGAAATAAAGAATCTATGTGTTAAAATTCCACTCCTACAGGCTTTACAAGATATTCCTATTTATGCAAAAACAATTAAAGAATTATGTGTGAAGAAGCCTGGAAGGAAAACTGAGAATCCATCAATAGTCCATGTGGTAGGAACTTTGTCTGATATTGTTCTAGGCAAGCAGGAGCCAGTCAAGTACATAGATCCATGGAATCTCGTGGTAACGGTTAAGATACAGGGTTATTTTTTTCCAAATACACTGGTGGATTTGGGGGCAACCATCAATATTTTGACCACCAAGACCTGTAATATCCTAGGTATCACCTCCTTCAAACCTACTTCAACTATGTTAGAATTGACTGATAGATCGGTGGCTAAACCAGTCAGCACATTACAAGACATAGCAATTTTGGTTGATTCTTAGGAATACCCAGCTGATTTTCTAGTTATCAACCCAAGAAGTAGACTCGTTGGATGTCTGTTAATATTGGGATGACCATGGATAGAAACAATAGATGAAAACATAGGATGTCGCATAGACAACATGAAAATTGCTAGAGGAAGTGATATAAAGAACCTTATATTGTATCCTCTAGCTAAACCAAGTTTGTCTGTCATACATTAGCAGTTGCAACCACCTAGATATCCAGAAGAAAACCTACAATCTCCTCTCACATTAGAAAGCTCTTGGGATAAAAAATAAGCTAGAAGATTATGCGATCAACATCTTCATTAACAACCCAACTGTTATAAGCAACCTAACATGTCGAATGATAAACATTGTTTTAGATAATGAAGCACAGGGATATCCATTGGAAGAATTGATGGAGCAATAGATTCCCACTACTGTGGTCCACAATAGCATTACAGTTGAAATCGCACCAGGAATATTTTTGAATATTAATTCCAATTTGAATGAGTAACAACAACAAAAATTGATTCATATCCTTTCTAAATATCAAGAGGCTTTTGCTTGGGAGTATCCTGACATGAAGGAAATTGATCCCCAACTATGTACACATCATATCTATATCGAAAAATATGTCTGACCCATCCGACAATCCCAATGAAGATTAAACCCTCATCTCAAGGACATTGTCAAAGAAGAATTACATAAACTATTGGATGTAGATTTCATATATCCTATTTTAGTCAGCCAATGGGTCTCTCCACTAGTAATCGTCCCTAAGAAGAATGGTAAGTAGAGAATCAGTGTAGACTACATAGAACTCAATAAAGCTACCCAGGAGGACCATTTTCCCCTAAATTTTATTGATCATCTCCTTGATACTTTAGTAGGGAAGCATCTTTTCTCCTTCCTAGATGGATTTAGCAGTTATAATCAGATTCAGATTGCTTTAGAAGACTAGTATAAAACTACATTCACAAGTCCTTGGGGTACCTTCTCATATCGAATATTTCCCTTTGGATTATGTAATGCTCCAGCTACATTCCAGAGATCTATTTTAAGCATATTTTCTTAATTAATTAATGAAGTACTTGAAGTTTACATGTACGATTTTACCCCTTATGGCACTGACTTTGATCAAGCCTTAAGAAATCTAGAGAAGGTATTGGAATGAGGCATTGCTACCAGGCTATGTTTGAGTCATGAGAAATTTCATATGATGATGATTGAAGGTGTGGTACTAGGAAACTATGTTTCTACAGATGGAATCAAGGTAGACCCAACAAAAATAGAGGTAATCCTTAATTTTCCTACACCTCATACACAAACTGAGGTACATAGTTTCCTTGGCTGTGCAAGATATTATCGCAGATTCATAGAAAAAAATTCAAGAATAGCTGCACCTTTACATGCTTTAAATGATAATGTGTAATTTCAATGGTCTCATAAGTGTGATGTTGCATTTACAAAGCTCAAAAGACTACTTTCAACAGCACCGGTGATGAGAGGACCAAACTGGAAATTACCATTTCACATCTCTTCATATGCATCAAATATCCCTATAGGCATTGTCCTTGAACAAGAAGAAGACAAGAAACCTTATGTTATTGATTTTATTAGCAAAAAGATTGCTCCTACCGAATTAAATTACACAGTAACAGAAAAAGAATTTTTAGCCGTTATACATGCTATTAATAAATTTTTCCACTATCTAATAGGCTATCCAATAATTATGTATATTGATCACTTTGCAATTAGATATTTAGCCAACAAACCAATTACTAATGGATGGGTTACTCGGTGATTGTTTCTATTGTAGGAATTCAACATCACCATTAAGGATCGACCGAGAAGAGAGAATCATGTTGTAGATTTCTTGTCTCGTGTACCCAAAATGGATAACTCTTTGATAGTTGAAGACCAATTTCCAGATGAACACTTGTTCATTGTCACTATTAAGACGCCTTGGTACATTGATGTGGTGAATTATCTGGCAGTTGGGAAATTGCCAGCACACCTATCATCAAGAGAAAGAAAATTAATTGTTCAACGTAGTGCACAGTTCACCTGGATTGGTGGATATCTTTTCCACATAGGGTTTGATCTTTATATCTGAAGATATATCAGAGACGATGAAATTCATAATGTCTTGAAGTCGTGTCACGATGACCTCTGCGATGGAAATTTTGTAGACCACAGAACTGGACATAAGGTTTTATAGATGGGCTATTATTGGCCCTCAATATTTAAAGATGAAAAGAAGTATGTTCAGGCCTGTGACAGTTGCTAGAGGATGGGCCGACCAGGCCAAGATGATGAAATTCCCCTACAACCACAAGTGGTGATGGAACCTTTCAAGAGATGGGCATTGGATTTTGTTGGCCCCTTCAACCCAAAATCAAACCAAAAATATTATATACTAGTTTCAACAGACTATATTACCAAATGGGTAGAAGCGGTGGCCTTTCCAAATACAACCAAGGAAGCAGTCATTAAATTTATCTTTGAACTATTCGTTCAGTATGTATTACCCAGGGAAGTAATCATGGACGGAGGGTCACAATTTACAACACATAAAATCTCGGCCACTCTGTGCAATTATCACATTAAACACAAGGTTACCTCCCCATACCACCCACAGGAAAACAGACAAGTGGAAAGTACCAATAAAGTCTTGGAGGCAATCTTGACAAAAACAATTTCAAAAAACCATAAAAATTGGGTAGTCGAGCTTCCAAATACCTTATGGGTCTATCACCCAACATGGCGTAACACTACTGGCTATTCTCCTTATCACGTAGTCTTTGTCAAAGAGCCTATATTTCCAATTGAATTTGAGAGCAAGACTCTAAGAATGGCCCAGGAAATTGGAATGGATCTTACAGAATCACACACACGACGCTTACATCAGATCAATGAGTTAGATGAAGCATGCTTTTTTTCTCTTTAGCGCACAACTGTTATTCAACAACAAAGAGATAGCTGGCACGATAAGCATATCAAGAAGAAATCCTTCCAGAAAGGTGATTGGGTGCTTCTCTATGATTCCATATTTTAGGATTTTCCTAGGAAATTGCATACAAGGTCGCTGGGACCATATGAAATCAAATAAGTCCATGATAATCGCACTGTCACTTTAGCCACCATCGACGAGTCTAGTTCTCCTTTTCTGGTAAATGGACATCGACTATGACTCTACCACCAACCACTTTCAAAAGAATCATTTTGCCAAGAAGTAAGTAATTATCCTACTGTTCATATTTTAGCTGATTGGGTAGGTAACCTAGCAGCTTCAGCTCCATGAAATCGTTGTCTTTCTAGCATTGTACATATTGTATATATTTTTGTTTAAATATTTGATTGAGTTTTTAGGTTTTTCTTTCTAGGAAAATCTCTATAAAAAGATTTGGAGAAGAAAAACTAGAAAGGATGACTGCAATGAATATAATTAGCACTCTTTTCTATTCCTTATTCAAAACATCAAATTGCTCCTATCTCACTTTGAAAAATCCATCGAATATAAACCTTTTTTTACACAGGAGATGAATATGTCATGTTCTGCATCAAAAATTTGGGCGACTGTACTAAAAGAATGTGCAGTTGTAGTAAATAGAAAATGGATGCATGACACTGTAAACCATCCAATATACTCCGATCATTGAATAAACCTACTCATAAAAATTAAATGAATTTAGTTAAATGACTAATCAATACTAGATTCGCTAAACATTTCTGCAGGAGATATACAATTACTTAATTAGATGGTTAAATTTGAAAATCATCGTCATCTTCCCGAACGTAACATTTGTTGTTCACTTTCTTGCAAATTTTGTTCCCTTTCCAGGTAGTGTCATTCATTCGAATGTAACAAATGTCGTTCCCTTTGTTGCGATTTTTGTTCCCTTTGTGGGTAGTGTCGTTGATTCGAACGTAATAGTTGTTGTTCAGTTTGTTGGGATTGTTGTTCCCTTTGCAGGTAGTGTCATTCATTCGAACGTAACAGCTGTTGTTCCCTTTGTTGCGATTATTGTTCCCTTTTTGGGTAGTTTTGTTGATTCAAATGTAACAACCGTCATTCCCTTTGTTGCGATTGTTGTTCCCTTTGCGGGTAGTGTCATTCATTCGAACGTAACAACTGTCATTCCCTTTGTTGTGATTATTGTTCCCTTTGCGGGTAGTATCATTCATTAGAATTTAACAGTTTTCGTTCCCTTTGTCGTTATTTTCATTCCTTTTTTCAGGTAGTATTGTTCATTCGAAATAAACAACTGTTGTTCCCTTTTGTGGTTGTTCCTGTTGTTTTTCCTTTCCTTTGAAAGTAATGATTCTTGTTTCCACCAACAATATGTGTTTCTGATACGTTTAGCCACTCCTTTAGGTATGAACTTCATTAAATAATTTTCAGCAACATCACTTCTAATCATCATGGTAACGATCTATCATTTTCTTTTTTAGGAATATCTAGCATACCTTATCAAATTGTTCATGGATTGATTTTTCCGAATTATCTTAATATTGTTCATAATCCTTAACCACCATAATTTGTTTCTTGAGCCAATATATATACATATACTTGAATGATAATTTTATTTTACATCATAATAAGGAGTCTAAGGCACATTTTTACTTGGCATTCTTACACTTCTTACGCCATCTCACACTCCTAAGGAGTAGATGATCCTCCCTTAATAAAGCCTAAAAAAACAAAGGGAAATAATAATAAAATAAGTAAATATAAATAAAGAAACTAACCTTCTCCAAAAAAGGATAGGGGGTCTCATCATGAGCCAACCTACCACAATCATAATAGATTAACACAAGTGAAATTCCCACTATGGCTACCACACCAGGGCAATGGCCTTTGGCATTTAGCATCAAAGGACAAGAGGTCTCATCACAAGCCGGCTTGTTCACTTTGTTGCAATCTAGTGAGTGGTATTATTGTTATCTGGCCACCAAACCAGGGTAGTGGCCTTTTTGGGAAAAGAATATTCAAACTATTTATTGAGGATACTAGCTCATATATGGGTCAAAAGGAAACCCTATTGAGGCTATGGATGCTTGTTGGTAGCAGTGGCTTTGTCTATGGTATTGAAGTTTATTTTAATATGCTAAGTTTTTATTGTGTTCATAGACTTCCTTTCTTAAAAAAGAAGCTATCATTCCGGCTATATTCAACACAAGGGAAAGTAACAAAATTATGGCACGTGGCATATTTATAAAATGTGAAC
This sequence comes from Picea engelmannii, assembly GCA_009831015.1. Taxonomy (NCBI): domain Eukaryota; kingdom Viridiplantae; phylum Streptophyta; class Pinopsida; order Pinales; family Pinaceae; genus Picea; species Picea engelmannii. The sequence goes on from ML794937.1 coordinate 215,643, forward strand.
AAATTAGGACTACTAGGAATATTCTCCCTTAACATATTTGAACATTGGTATTTGAACTTGTAATTTCCACAAAAGGTGTGATTATCGTTCATGATTAACATTAAAATTATTTGAAAGTTATTAACGGTCATTCTCCCAGCGGCGACAGTGCAATAAGTATCCCTCACTTGATTGACTGCCATCATTACGCTCACACATACCGATGGTTGAGGTCAACCTTTTCATTCATCGGGGGGGGTGGACATTTTACACGATTATCGATAGACCATAATGATTACAGATAATGGGAAAATTTGTATTTCTATATACTATTGTTGTTCTGTAACTTTTACCATTTTTAGTGTTTTTCTCTCACAGGCTGGTCTAACTAAGTTTGCAGTTGGGAACGATAGTTGTTTTGACTTGTTTACAGAAGATATGGGTGGCCAAAGCATTCATTGTGAGCCTACGTTGCTGCAAGTAACTGACCAAGCAAGGGAAATTCTACACCGTCTAGAGTGGACGCAATACTTTAACAGACTGCAAGGATTTGATATAAATGTCGTGCTAGCATTCTTCCAAAACTTACATGGGGAAGTCTCATTAGTTCAAGGCATACAAATACCATTTATTAATGCCATTATAGCCGATGTAACATGCCTCCCAAATTAAGAAACACAGTGGACTGGTAAATACACAACACTCAATCAAGCTATGGAGTCCTTCACGGAACCGGGGGAAGAATTCGACAACAAAGGGAAAGGCCTCAACCCCACTGCTCTTAGTGAACCCTGGAGGGATATAGCAGGTGTGATACAAAGATATATCACATGCGACAGGAGATATGAAGTGGTGAGACCTCACCACCTCAAGCTTCTGGAAATATTAAAACAACGGTTAGTGATCAATCTACCATTCGTTTTTAATACCATGCTGCATGAAGTCGCTAGAAGAATCCAAAAAGCCAAAGACCCTGCCAATGTAGTTAGTCATCACGAGTTAGTAAAATTGATAGTAAACAAGACCTTAAACCATACACAAATAACTTGGGGGGACTTAATTGAACCCGATAGGCCCCTGCAAATTGAACAACCTGAATTCCAACATGAAATTCCTCCACAAGAAATTGAGGCATCCCATATAGAGGGAGATAATGCCCAAATTGAAATTCTAGTACCCCAACCTAAAATAGAAACATACCTTATTCAGTTGGAAGAAAATCAGATCATACAGGCAGGAACATCAAAGAATAAAAGACATAGAACAATTTATAATCCTGAAACCTCCTCTATCAAAAGAAGAAAGGGTAAAGAGACAACACAACTTGAAAGCACTCAGGAAACTGTACAAACAAAACAACCATCACATGAAAGCCCTGCAGAACAACATGATGATTTCTTCGGAAGTTATGAAGAAGAGATGGCCCAAGTATTAGGAAATGTAGGGATATCACTTACTGAAGATTCATACAGGTCAGGAGAACCCCAAGCTCCAACTTATTCTCATTCAAACCCTATATTTGATCTTCCTGATATGGAGATGCCATCTCCTGAGGGAGCAGAATAGCGGGAACCTCAGTTCGATGAGAACAATCCTTTAGAGCAACCAAATCACCCAAAAGATATATGGAATCAATTACCAGTTGATCAAGGTGGGGAAGACCTTGAAATTCCCCTTAGACAGAAAGAGACAGCAGAAAAAGGCAATAATAAAATTAGAAAAATGGAACATGAAAACAAGACATTGAGGAAGAGGGTCAAGAAAATAAAAGTATTAAAACAAAAAGTTGGCAGATTGAAAGAAACAATTAGACAAATTAAGAAGCAACTGGAACAGGCTGAAAAATCTGATAAGATGAAGAAATGTAAGAGGGAATAGAGTACAGGGAAGAAATCCACTTCCTAGAAGGGTAGTTCACACTAATTCTGTTGAAACACAAACATAATTTCATACTCCTTTAAAATCAGTTGAAATAGAAACTCAAACAGAGGCTCCAACAATAATAGAAACAATTGTTTAGATTGAAGAAGTATTTGATTCTCATGAACATGATCCCACTATTAAAAGGTTGGAAGAAAAACTGGAACAATCCCAACAAACCTTGACCCAATGTCGAAGTGAAATGGTGGCAGTGACATAACATCAGAAAGTTGTCAGACAACTTCGATCCATGTCAGCAACTAAGAATGAGACCTTTGCTGAGATCATCAGAGCTAAAGAAAAGGTGAAGAAGGTACACGACCATCTTGATGGAGCTTTGGAGAAAATCAAAGAAATTTTCTCTGCTTATTCTGATATGTTAGCTTGCAAGGCCCCTGCTACTAATTATGCCCTATTTTTATTAGAACATTATCTATTATTGAAAGTGAAATCTATTAGGGAAGGCACACCTTCTGAGTTTATCACTGTTTCTAATTTTGTTTCATGTTTTAAAGAACAAGAGGATGGAGTACAATGCTTTTTGTGTGAACTATACCTTCACAATTTCATCCTAGAGGAAAACAGAGAAGAGAATCCCAATCCATTCACTGGGGATATCCAGTTTCAGGCCTTCTTGTCTTTTTCCAAAAATCAAATCAGGTGGGATAAATCACATAAGGTATTCATGAAAAGGGAGAATGGACTAGACCTATGGATCAGAGGGGAACCTCCTAAACCCTTTGATACCATTATGCAACATAGAGAATTCATGAAGAGGGAGAAGGTTGAGGAATCTTTAGCTCCCATCCATAGACATGTTGTACATTCAAGGCTATAGTATTTTGGAGAGATTAAAGAAGAATCCCTTTCTACTACCAAATTAAGATGGAATGTCTCTTCAAATGATTTCAAGAATAGGGAACCATTTGGTTTCAAAAAATTTCAAGCAGTTTCTCTTAGGTTAGAGAGGTATGCCAAAATGATCATGGAATAAGGGCCTTCCTGGATTGAATGCAGTTACATTACTCCCATTATTTGGTATCCTCCATAGGGTTATCAAAGTGTTTATGAAATTCATAAGAAAAGGGAAGATGATGCTTTTGAAGAACTTAAAGGTAAGCATGGGTTCTGAAGACCTAGAGAATATACCTCTCCACCCTTCAGTATCACTGATCTGCATATAAAATCTCTTGTTGCATGAGGACATGCAAAAAGATAATTTGGGGGGTATGTTGGGTTGAGAAAAATGTATAAATATTCTCCTTATTACTTTGGCTTGTGATATGTTCTTTGTTGACTTTTCTATTAATTTGAATTAGTTAGGGAAGAAAATTGTTAAAAAGCTATTAGGAAATAATATTAAATGATATTAGATATTTCATGATCTTTGGTTTGAATTGTTTTGATTTTATGCAGAAATGGACAATTGTTGGTAACTGAAGATAATTAAGAATATCATGAAGATGCACAGGCCATTGAAGATCGAAGAAATCAGACACAAAGTAGTTCAAAGGAAGATTGACTTTTTACCTTGCAATCTTCATAAATAGTAAAAGAAATCATGAGGATCTCTCAATCCTCAGGATAGCTTAATTTACTTATCTCTTTGTATAATATAAAGGATGGTGAATGATAGAGAGATACCCCCCCAAAAAAAAACATTCAGATCTCTTAATTGTTGACACTTTGTACAAGCAATCCCATTGTAAATGATTTATCAGTTATGGAATTAATGAAAGCTTCAAGTGTTTTGATCATTTCTGCGTACTGATTTTTTCGTAGCAGTATCTTCTGAATACTGTGGGCCCAGTCGACAAGAGCTATTGTCTCATCTGTAATATTATCAATTCTCTTATAGTTATGTGATTTGAATTTCCTTTCAAAAGTTAAGATAAACTCGTTAATGTGTTGATTCTTTTATGAATTGCTTATGTTGTTCCATTTGCAGAAGGTAGATGTTCCATTTGGAGATTATCGATTGTTGTTCCATTTCCAATTGTTGTTAATTTATCGCTTGTGAATTCCTTTCATTTAAATTTTCATTTGTTGGTCCTTTCGTTAAATTCACATTTGTTGTTCCTTTCATTTAATTCGCATTTGTTATTCCTTCTTAAATATTCAGTAGATCGATGTTCCTTCCAAATAGATTAATTAGTTATTGAGAGATTGATTCATTAAATGTCTTCATAGATTAAGTTACTATTTATTAGATAAATGAATGAATTCAGTAAAGTGATTGATGCCTTGATTCATGGTGTGTTATTATTCAGACTACAATTCTATTGATTGAGTTATTAGTTTCATAGTTTTTAGTTAATGTGTGAAGAACTTGATTATTGCAGTAATTTAGATAGATTCAGAATTGTTGTAACTGAATTATCTACACAATTTAAACCTCTACGACTATCTGCATAGACTTTGCTGACATTCTTGAAAGAGGAGACGAATCCTCGGTTGATAAAATTAATGTCAGACTAAGGTTGTTTTTAGGACACCTTTAGATCCCAACAGATACCTCGCCCCAACTAGAAATAGGGGATTCGGGCTTTTGTTTTAATTCCACTATGAGGTTCCTCCAGTTCATAAAACTTACAAAGGAAAGGGGGTAGAACCTTAACCTGGAACCCTACCCAACCAGGCATCCAGGAGACCAGGTAAAACTTAACAAGATGAGTCCTTGGAGCTCTAGCAAACAAGAGGTTCAGTTACACGTCTCCACACGCTTCAATGGGTAGAATAATTCTTGGGACTCCATTGGTGAAAATATGACCATCATTTCTCAACTTACATAGTCACAACATTGAATTCATATGAAGTCATAGGTTCCAACTCGAATCATTTGAGAGTCTAACGTCAAACACCCCTCGCACTATGAGATCAGGCATACCCATTATTTTAGATTTCATAGAGAAAAATCACCAATAATTAAATCTAAGGCATAATGGGAGCATAAATCCATACATCCCTCTACTCATTCTCAAATTCTTAGGATCTCTGACCAAGATATATTTATATTTTGTTCTCATAGCTTAATTAGCTAGCCATTTTAAAACACATAGATACCTGTTAGTACCATATTTGACCATGACACTAATATAAAGGTTTACCAAGCTTATAAGGTCGAGACTAGACATGATAGATATAGAAAATATCAGAAAATACATGCACTAGGTGTCTAAGGTAGGATTTAAGTGCTTGGGTGCTTATCAAAAGATAAAATAGGTCCTATAGTGCTCCAAAATGGTGTAATCCCTTTTAGTTGAGGATATTACCATGAGACCATATCCCAGGAACCAAGAGCCAACAAATGTGCATGACTGATCATCAAACGTCTGCAAGCGAGGAAGATCTATGAAATATGATCATTGTCGCATCATGAATATGCTGGAGAGATAAGGAGCATAAACAGTGTGACAATAGTTTAAGAAGACATGCATTAGAAAATGAATGGTGTCACTTGACAAGAGAATGGAATGAAAAATCACCCTCGTTGGGTCACGACAGTGATATTATGGTTTTACCAAACCACTCATCTTCCCTTTATTAAGTTCCCATCTGTCCACCGACTTAGAATAAGATGGAACCAACTCAGCATTGCACCTGGGACATTTGAAAAGATCAGTGACAATGTGGCATCCCAACAGAGCACTCGTCAGATCCAACCTGAAGCTGATACCTGGATGAAGGGGGCCCACTGGGGACACTGAATAAAATATAAATCCCAGTGACACGTGGCTCGTTCCATTGGCACATAAGCACCAACATGGACCACTATGAAGTCACCATGTGTCCTTGGGACCATCATGACATCAACATGATGTCACTCAAAATTTAGCTCCCTCTCCAAATTTTCAAAGGAACCAAGCCAAGGGGGTGGCGATGCATGGCCATAAAAGGCATGAGGAAGTAAATTTTAAATGGCTACAGGATAAAACAAAGGCACGCCAAATTAGTTGATCAATAAGACGACATACAACATGAAATTTGGCCTCACATCTAGGTTTCCCCACCAACTATTATACGATTACTTGGAGCTAATAAAGTATGAGTATTGTTGGTGCCACACACACACCTGTGTAAGCTACATATACCATAATATTGTTATCATGTGTAGTGAATCATTTCATCCCATCAGCTTCCTCAATAATCCTGTGTCGATCCCTTATAATATAAATACCTTATTAGCAGAAGAAATTAATCTGTGAGTAATTCAACTTCTAAAGGTGAGTTACTCATATGCTAGGTGTCATAGGAGATGACCCACCTTCACAGTCTCTCCCCTTAGGATAGAACTACCAGCCATCCTAGCTACAGACGTGTATAGAATGTGTTCTGAAATTGACAAAGGGGATACGATCCCTTTCTTCTTTTATCAATTCAAATTTGAGATAAGTAGTGTAACGTACCCATCACCCAGCTAAGCAACATTACATGTAAAAACTCATTAAATTTTTAAGATTTACTGCTAATTAAATTACGGTAGATTACCAGCCGTTGATCACAGTCATATTTGACCATTTGACTGATACTACAGTTCTAAATGCATCTAACAGTGTATATTAAACATGAATACAATTCTTCAATCAACAACAAACACACAACGTTCATATAAACTATTTACACAATAGAATTTAACATAAGAACATAACATAAACACTTATCTGTTAATGACTAACCAACTGGCTATAAACGAAGGATCAACCTCCTAACCATAGCCATTGATGATCTTTTTCTCTCATTAGAAATCCACCCCGAGCTGAGGCTATGATTCCATAAGGAGATCTATCGCACTAGTTATCCACTCTCCACACAGAGAAACCCCAAACCCAAGTTCTAGTCTCACAACAAATCCAAACCTCCAACTCTCTCTTTTCTTCACAATCTGAACTACCCAAGGAATGTACTCCCTACACTGCTCACATTCCCTCGATATGTACCATTTGTTTATCAGGGCCATGAGTGCATTCGATTTTCCAGGAATCACTCAGCTGGGCACTCTAGGAACTCTTAACTGTTTCATGTTTTCTCACAACAACCTTCACAAGGATCTGATATATTTCCTCAACATGAAATCACACCACATGCTTACAACCTGATTTTACCTGCACACCGGCCTCTATCTCATCATAAAAACACATCCAAAGAACAACTTCCTTCAAGTATATTATGGTTGGTCCTCTTCCCAACCCTCTACTTCTCCTTTGTTGCCCAAAATATACATGTAAAAATTGTCCCTATTCTACATACAAATTCCCTCTTCTTCCTTGCTTGCTTGAATCACACTCTTCTCAAGGATGATTTTACTTCATCCCATTATCTCCAATAACTATGGGATGTGACCACTTGCACCCAATGTCTTACATGATTGGGATACACTCATGTAACCACTTCCCAGGTTGTCAGGGTTGGAATAATACCCATTAACAATTCCCCCTTGGAACCCTCTCTCATTTGGACCCATATCCCCCCATTGTTCTTCATCTCTTACATATCATAGCCAATGATTATTACTTTTATTAATTAATCAATGTTGATAACATGCATTTCGTCCCCCAGACACATTAAATCAATATGAGTTCTTCACCCTAACAGATCGGTTGACCAGCCTAATTCACATTTACACAATTACATTATAATTCATGGGGATTAGAATTGGGGATGTTACATCCCCTCCCCCTTATTTTTTCACTGTACTCAATGCACAACATCTTACAAGTGTATTTTCATTTTACAAATTCGGTTCCCCAACCAATAATCAACATATAGGATCTCTGGCCCAAAATCATGTAGGAATTCAAGCCTAAGAAAATTAAATAGGAACTATGGCCCCAGTACGACATATACATAGGAACATAAATCCCCAAAAATCACAATACAAAGTCACTATATCCCAAAACATATACATAAGTCACTAGCATTCTCCTACAACTATCTTGATTTCCTCCAGCTCTCTTCCCATTGACCTTCCCAACCCAAGGAATGGAGTCCCATTTGTTTATCAAGGTTCAACTAAGAAATTTTCCCCCTTCACTATCCTCAGTCCCTTAGGCTACACCATTCATTTATCAAGGTCTCTCTGGCATAGGTAACTAGGAATCTCACTACTAGGAACTCAAGGGACTCACTGCTGGGAAGAATATCAGTAAAATAACTAGCAACAACCTTGTTGTTGCAGTGTGACTCACACAAGAGTTCACTCTTTAGGCCTAACAACATGGTTCTTTGACAATGCAACTCACAGTAGAGTTCACTCTTCAGTTCTGACAACCTGGTTCTTTGACAATGCAACTCACACTAGATTTCACTCTTCATGCCTGACAACCTGATTCTTCGACAATGAAACTCACACTAGAGTTCACTCTTCAGGCCTAACAACCTAGTTTTTTTGATAGTGTAACTCACACTAGATTTCACGCTTCAGGCCTGACAACCTGGTTCTTCACCAATGCAACTCACCCTCTAGGCTCATGCATCCCTTTCACTGTTATACAGTTCCTCAGGTGATCCATCATTTTCCAAGGTGTTCTCACGCAGAAAAATGCCAACTCACTGCTAGAATTCCACTAGAAATGTATAACATGTGGCAATAATCCCATCTGCATTACATGCATACAATTAATATGAGACATCATCCTATAATTATAAAATTTCAAATCTATTTTACACGGTATTTTGTTTTTCCCAAACATGAGTATTTTTGCTCATAGTTGTTTGGCTCTTGTAGTAGTAGATATCAGTCTTCCTTATGGTATTACATCCCTTCCATATCGAATACCATTTCCCCTCTATTTTTCTCTATTCCATGCATCCAAACAAATTGTTAGTATATCGTAACAATTTTCAATTATTAATTTCTCAAATCTGGTTATACAGGGAAATAAAAATTCCCACGCATGAGATTTTTGTTCATTATGTTTGATTCTTGCATCTATAGATATCAGTATTTCTTATGGGAATACATCATTTCCATATCCCAAACCATTCCACCTGCAATTTTCCTCAACTTTCTTGCAACCAAACAAGATTATTAGCACTCATGCATATTTTTAGCAGTTCATGAAATGATATTAGAATTGTATCTACACAACAATTCAATCATTTCCAACCATTATTCACATTAAAATGGAATTCTAGTCTTCATCATATTAGCTAGAATTCCTCTATCATTCATTGTACATGCATTATCAGCACATCAATATTTTCATAATGCAATCAAACTTTACCAATAATTAAAACCAATGTGCCAATAATCCTGGCCACATATACACAATGCATCATTACATTGATTTTGGAATACCATATGTTCATGTCATGTATTCCACCATGTGAGTTGGAAGGTATGGCCCATGCCTCAATACACCATCCAATGTCTTCCCCACAATCGTCTGATCCTTTGGATACCTTCCTCTTCAACCCATACACAACACTAGGAACATCATCCCTTAGTGTTATTTAGTGTAGGAAAAAAGGTTGCAATCCAAACTTCAGTTACATAAGGAATAACCATTATGCACTGGGATGGCACTATATCCTTTCCATATCCAAACTCATCATGGCCTCACACATGACCATCTCAAATTACATTCATTGTTATAACAAGATTAATGTCTCTTGACTTAACTCGGTTATGAATTCATAACCAACATAACACAATATGCAATTGAATTCCCCATAAATGCATTCAAATAAAAAATAATATTTGCATACTCAAGGCCTCCCGCCTTTTCGTCAATTCAAATATTGATATTATAATGAGGGAATTCTTACCTTCATTCCTTTCAACATTTGTATGTTATAACAACCCCAAATGCATACCTGCACAGCTGTTACCAATTTACTTGATACCTCCTAATATTTTTACATTTGTAGAAGCTCGTCAGCCCCCTTCACTAATTTTATTGGTCAACATTTTCTCCATCCTGATTTGTCTTCATATGGATGGATATGGATGGATACCATAAGAAAAAATCTCGTCATTCTATAATCATGTTTCCTGGATACAAAATCCATCATTAGTTTTATTCAAATATCATAGCATCATTATCTCACATATATATATATATATATATATATATATATATATATATATATATATATATATATCAGCATACTACTCTTAGTCTATAATCATGCCACCACCATGTTCAAGCATGTATACATCCACAAACACACATTAGTAAGCACCAAGCGTTTTCTATTTCATGCCTATTTTATGTAGATGCATTCTATCTTTATTCTATGCATCGTGCATCAATTCTATCACGCACTCCAATGCATATATATTTCATATTAATCAATTATTTATCTTTATTGTTGTAGATGGATGTCTTAGAATTTTTGTAGAACCATGCTTCCCCGTGCACTTCTATGATGCTCAATTGTGCACCACTGGCCCCCATTCTAAGCCCGCTAGCCAAGCCTCACTTGGCCATTTTTCATTTCCAGCCACTAGATCCACTAGTGTTGCCATATCGCAACTAATTTTATGCAAAGAATCTTGTCCCAACATCTTCTGAATAAATTCTCAATATTCATAGTGTTGTAACATGCACTACACTAGTTGAACATTAACACTGGAATTTAATGAACAACTTCCCATTTTTATTGACCAAACTAGCCTTAGAATACCATTATCAATGACTGACATTTCAATATTCTGAAATACTTCTTTCATGTCTTCTTTCTAATATTCCTTTCCACCCATGGATTTTCTCATTATTAAATATCTCTCTTCACTTGATTGAGTGATTCGCTATGAAGCACTTTTTTTCCATTCAATACCACCCTGCTCGAATGGAAATTCAACCATTCTCCATTTGCGCATGTACCTTGCTTTTGCTGTGCACTCTGATAATAGAGGCATATTTCTTTCTTGTGTAATTTTAGACAAGAGATGCTAGATCATATCTAACAATTTCTTCTTCCTACATTCCCATGCTTTCTCATAGAGATGACTAATCCAGCCATAAGTCACACCTCATCTCATGATATCCTTTCTCCTTCTCTTGCAACAAGCTTTGTTTACTTTACTATATTTCTATATTCAAGGTTATGGAGTCCTCCTTGCTTCTTGTGCATGCAATGACATTATTTACTTGTTGGGTTCATACCCTATGTGAAATATCTATTGAACTTCCCTTGAAAGCTATTCAATCACTATAACATTTGAGTACTAATATTCATTTTCTTTTATTTAGATCATTGAAAACCTTGCAACACCTTCCCTTCACTTTCTGTTGTAGTTCTTTGATGCTTCATCCATTTGCACAAGCTTGACCTCTTTCCTATCCAATGTTCACCATGGAAAGTAGGTGGCTTGGTTTTCCTAAGTTCACTTTGCAATATGTTTGCCTCGGGTCTTTTTATTTACCTCTGAATAGGAGAAACACTTGGGATTATTCCTATACCTAAAATTTCATCAGTTCTTCTAGTGTACTTCCTTGGAGAATGATGGCACTTCCTCATGCTTCTTGACTGCTTGTCATTTCCATGATCATCCCTTTTTCTATGGGATCTAGATGTTGATACTTTTCTAGAACTAGTTGTTTGGTTGGTGCCAGAATATTTTTTAAATTACTTATGAAACATATTTAAGCTATGAAGTATCTCTTCTTGAGCCTTCATAATCTTTTCATTATCATCCCTCTAGCTCTGCACTTCCCTATGCAGGCTTCTCATAGTGACAAGCTCTTTCCTATCTCTTCTCTCATTTGACTATGTCTCGGCATTCCCCATGATGACATGTATACCTATGATCACTTCCTCATGGGTATAATATCCTTGGGAATATTCCATAACTCCAGTCCTCATGTAATAACTAAGGTTTCTTTGTATACCTCTAATTCTGCAAGAAATCTGTTATATAATAATTACTATTAGAAATATGCATAGCATAAAACATTTCATCATACAAAATACAAGTTATTTCTTCATAAATTTATGAAGGACACATTGCACCAATTCAAATTTTGATTTTCTTGATGCATTCCTCCCTGAAATAGTTTCTCATCGACTGTAATCATGAGTCAATCTGAATTATGAGTGAAATGTTACAACAACTACATGTTGGAATCCCACTCATTTTACTACTATAGAATTCTATTTATTAATTTATGAGAAATTTGATTTCCCAAATCAAAATTATGGGTTGAAAGATGTCTTCTACTCCTCAATACCTTTCCAACAACTATTTTTCTTCTAAAATCTGAGCTTCGGGCTGAAATTTATGGTCCAGAGAAGTTTAGGTTGTTTTACTCAATTTACACATGTATTCTACAAGTGTCTTATTTCTCTTCCTGCACATTTTCAGGTACCCATAACCAAAATATGACTCCACCACTAGCTTCTATGGTTCATAATATTTTCATCGACTACACTTGTGCCCCAAATAGAGTCGTGTGTATAGATTTATTCCCTATGGAAGTAATATTGGTGCCAAAATTTTACCCTCACTGTTTTGGCTGTAACTTTCTCACATGAGCTCTGTTTCACGAACCATTTAACTCATTAGATAGCTCCATATGAGATATTTCATTTGAGTTGCAGAGACAGAGTGTACCTTCATACACTCTTTTCTTCTGGGTTTTTACTTTATAAAAATATATTTTAGGGCCTCAAAATGCCCCACAAGTTAATGACCTTCAAAAATATGAAAATTTCAGAAAACTTCACACAAAATTCATTGTTTTAGTACTATAACAGTTCTTTAAATATCATTTGTTGATATCAAATCATTATACACAATAATTGTTTATCTAAACCTGTCTTTCATCGATGATTGGTATCATCCTTTGGATTCACAAAATGTTTTTCCAAAGCTACCGATCCAACTGTCGGTCGTTAGCCCATTTCCCTGACACTCGATTTCTAAACAACTCTTAAATCGACTATCGGTGATATTTCTTGGAAAATGAAAAACTCTCTACTAAATATTTCGATGCCCAAACATCATCCCATCGGTGATCGACTATCCCTGATGACTATCGAACACTTTCCCAAATCGTCCAATTTGACCTTCGACCATCGACCACTTCTATTGGCTGATGTGGCAGATGCTGATGTGTGATGACATGTGGAGGATGATGTGGCATGACACATCATCCTGAGGTGTCAAATTGGGTGAAATGGAATGACGCGTGGATGATGATGTGGCATGACATGTGGTTTATTTCATTATCATCCTCCTTCCCCCATCGCCCATCAACTGATTCTCTTTGAACAACCTAAACACCTCACTGACTTCAATCGATGCTAAACCATTGGTGCATCAGGCATCAATGAATTCTCTTGCTTGATTCGAACACTGTTGCAAAAATTGGCCGACCTCCGACCACCATCCCATCGACCATCGACATCTTTTATCAGTGATTCAAAATACTTCGTTAGATTCAGTTGATTCCTCCATCAGTCGTTGGCGATTTCTCTTGGCGAATTTACAACAGTTCTCTGAAATCCCTGATTTGATTATCAGCCATTGATGGATTCTATTGTCGAACCTCACACTTAGAAAATTTTAAACCAAAACCTCGATGAATACAAATCATTGATCCAATCCATTTCACAACCCCCGATTTAATCCTAGTCATTGATCTCATCAACCATTCAAATGGTTGAATCCTTAGGAATTTTTAAATTTATCATAGTGAATCCCAGTCATTGATCTCGAGTTCAAAAGAGATCTTAGCCATCGATCAACCATTATTCCTGTAACTCTACAAGCGATCATTAAAACTCAAATTTCGACCATTCCAGGTCAAATTTTGATCTGCAACTTCACTTCTCTACTCCATCCACCTTATTAAACTATCTGGAGTCATTCAAACTCATTTTTCTTATAAATTTGGGGATTTCTCCCTAAATTCTTTGTTTTTCCCCCAAATCGGTCCAAAAAAAATCTACAACAATGAATTTCACCAATTCTCTTTGGTTCGAGCCCATACAAGCCCGGTTTTTGAACTAGAATATATGATACCATAATGTAACGTACCCAACACCTAGCTGAGAAACATTGTGTGTGGAAACTTAGTAAATAATTGTAGCTTACCAGTCGCAAATCACACACATATTTGACCATATGAATGATACTACAATTCTAAATTCATCTAACAGTGTATATGTTAACGTAATTTAACATAATTTACAAAACATAATTTAACGTAATTTACACAACATAATTTAACATAAGAACATAACAAAAACACTTATATGTTAACGATTAACCAACTGGCTGCAAACGAAGGATGAACCTTCCAGCCATAGGCATTGCTGATCATTTTCTCTTATTAGAATGCCACCCCTGAGCTGAGGCTATGAGTCCACAAAGCGATATGGTCCACTAACTATCCACTCTCCACACAGAGAAACCCCAAACCCAGGTTCTAGTCTCATAGTGGTTTCAAACCTCTGGCTCTCTCTTTTTCCCACAACCTTCACTACCCAAGGAATGTACCCCCTTCACTACTCATAGTCCCTCGAGATGTACCCTTCATTTATCAGGGCCACTAGTGCATTCGGTTGGCTAAGAATCACTTACCTGGGAACTCTAGGAACTTTCAGTTGTTTCATATTTTCTCACAACAACCTTTACAAGGCTCTAAGATATTTCCTCAACAGGAAATAGTACCACAGGCTTACAAACCCATTTTACCGACACACATGACTCTATATTAGCATAAAAACACATCCAAAAAATTGTTTTCTTCAAGTATACCATAGTTGGTTCTCTTCCCATCCCTCCACTGCTCCTTTTCTTCCCAAAATCTGCATGTAAAATATGTCCCTATCCTACATACGAATTCCCTCTTCTTCCTTTCTTGTTTGACTCATACTCTTCTCAAGGATGATTGTAGTTCATCCCATGCTCTCCAATAACTATGGGATGTGATCACTCACACTTACCCTCTTACATTATTTTAATCATTGTTCTCTCATCCACTCAATCAACAAATAGAGGGTTATACACAAAGATAATAATTTCAAGAATGTGGGTTGGATTAATACCCATGAATAATTCCCCCTTGGACCCCTCTCTCTTGTGGAATCATATCCCCCCATCATGATTCATCTCTTTTGTATCGCAACCCGTTATTATTACTTTTATTAATTAATCAATGTTCATAACATACCATTCGGCCCCGGGACACATTAAATCAATACGATCTCTTCTCCCCAACACCTCGGTTCAGCAACCTAATTCACATTTACACAATTACATTATAATTCATGGGGATTAGAACTGGGGATGTTACAAGTAGGGCATTCAATAGTCCATCCTAAGGTAAAATTTCATAATTCGACAAACACTCTATAAAATCTCGAGGCAAAGGATTCAAAGAGTTGGTCAATGGTGCTCTGCATTATGGAGTGGTGGTGCCTAAGAGTAAATGGTTAGCCATCCTCTTAGCGATCTGAGGACCTCAACTATTCAAAGTTTGAACATGTACAACACAATAGTCATAGGTTCAATCAATTCACCTAGAATAATCTAGAAAGAAGATGAATTGGACAAAGAGAACACTCCCCATGACAATATCAATAGGTTAAAACTTTGGTGGTAAAACTAGGTAAAATTGGTTGGAAAACTAGGGGCAACATCATTGTATCCAATTTCAAGAAGAAGTTTTGGATAAAATGAATGGTTTTATCACAAATTAAGACATCTATAAAGGAAGAAAAGGAACTCATTCTTAGGTTCAACACTTCGGGGGATTTAAGAGGCTCTTTCAACCAAAGTGGTTAGATCATAAACTTCAAGCATAGATAGATAGTAAAATCAACAGGCACCAAGAGATTCATTCCCTACATTATGCTTCAGTCTATAACTATTATTCTTTTTGTATCTGTGTTCTTGTAAATCCACCCCTCATCTGGATTGTTGTATTAGATCCCATTAATAAAATCTCAAGCAAGAGGTTATGCAACATATTTAATGTTACTGTGTGGTGTATAGTCATGGCATGGAAGTTATTTCCTCTTAAAAAATGACAATTTATTTTCATTTATTTATGCATTTAAATGATATGCATAGGGTAACTCCATGTATTTGAATATATGTGGATGTGTAACTATTTGAAGCATGTTTTATTGATCCGTATACATATGTTAGAACTGTTGAATTATCAATTACTCAACATGTTATTCTATTTCCATAATCTATAAGATTCATTCTTTGTAGTGCCTTGTAGGCTTATTTTGTTTCTCTTCTAATATACCACTTAAATTACCTTTAAACATTAATTGTATGAAACACTTGTGGACATATGCCTCTTAGGGTCAAGAGTTTTTATCTGAGATGAAACTATTTGAGGGCTGAGAGGAAAAAACTAAATAAATTTTGCAATATTTACTTTACTACACATATGGATTTAAGACTCATCCTGTGTTTTATACCCTGGGGTTCCTCAACATCATTCCAATAATAACCTAGAACATATTGAGGGATAACATCCTAAATGGTTCCATTTATGGGGAATGAAATTTGAAGATATCTTTCCCCGGGGATATGACATTATGAGATTCGCAAAAAAAGATCATTGATGGTGAAGAAGTCTCAAACATTTGGATGTTAACATTTCACCTAGCGACTCCACAAAATAAAATTTTTGAATCTACCAGTAGATACACCAAAAGTAACCATGATCCTATTTAGGTTCCAGTATTCTTAAATCCAGAAAGGATTGTGACCTGGAGGAACATTAGGGAATGCGATATCTCATCATCTTCAGGTAACCCTAATTTAGAAACATATCCTTCTTATATTCATAGAAGTGTTGAATTTGTATATATATATATATATATATTTAATACACCTATATGTTTGCATTCTTCCTTAAATCCCCCCCCCCAGAAAAAAACCTTTGATAGATCTATAGAATTTACCTCTAGAATTGTATCAAGAAGTAAGTTCTTCCCTATGACCCTTCTTGAAAAACCCTATTACTCCTATGTCCTTTGAAGCTAATAACCTCATCTTTCAAAACCTTATGGAGAGACTAGGTAGAGGAAGCTATGGGAGGAATCAACCTCCCCCACAGTTGGGACTAAGAAATGTCATATTTTCATCCACATTTCCCTTCATCATTCTTCACATTTCATCGCCCCATTAACCTTTCATGATATCATTTTCATAAATATATTTGGGTTTCACCTTATTATTTTCCACTTTATTCATTTTAGTATTAAAAGGGAATTTGTGATTAAATATTAGAAAGTCAACATGTTTTTCATATATATCTCAAAAATGTGTGAGATTTGTAATGTGTAGGAGTTAATACAAAAATACTTCTCGAATATCTCATCCACCATTCAAAGGAGATAGTTATTCAAATCCTATTCCAAGGAGAAGATCATGGAGATTTGATTGGCATATCTTATCCAAGATATATGAGAGATATGTGTGAGGATTTGAAGGGATCATATTTTGTAATAATTGGGAAGTAGTTGAGAGAATAGTGGATATGTAATTATGATATAGTTATCTTATCTTCAAGGATCTCATGTATAAAAGAGAGTGCTCTCTCTCCATTTCATAACTATGAATGAATCTTAGAAAGTTGGATTAGTCTTAGATTGTTATGTAGAGTCTGGGTTTCGTAATTTTGGATAAAGGGATTCTTAGTTTGATTCATGCTTTCATTATTGTTTGATGATTTGTCATTTGATTCTTGTAATGTAATTTGAGATAACTTCATTGGTGTGAGCTCACATATATGTTGTTTTTCATTAAACTCTTCACACGTTGTATTGTTTTTCCTTCATGTAATTTTCCATTACTAGATTAATTTGATTTCAGCAATTTCATTTCAAAAGTGTGTGTCAGCTTTAAGGAGAGTTAGATTAGATTAATTCCACTTTGGTCCTGCACATATAATTTGTGTGCCTCGTAAGCCTACGAACCTAGGATTGACAAATTAAATACTACAACGTAATTAATACAACATTAGTTCGGCTCAACATTTTAGTGTCATTCATTTGAATGGAACAACAGTCGTTCCCTTTGTTACGATTGTTGTTCCCTTTGCAGGTAGTGTCGTTCATTTGAATAGAAAATCTGCATGTCAAAGATAGCATAGGTTGCATCTCTGGAGGATGAGTTATTGAAAACGGAAGGTAAGAACCTACGTAGGCAACAAGTAAAATGTTTGTGCCAACACCTATCTTCGACTGATGCATAGAGATTATATAGGTGCATAGACTTTGCTGACATTATTGAAAGATAAGATGAATCCTCGTTTGATAAATTAATGTCAGAGTAAGGTTGTTTTTAGGACATAATTATAGCCCAACACCCACCACCTTTAAATCCTTGGGTCACTTCTAGATATGGCCCATTGAATTTACCCCAAAATGTTCATGATATCCTCGAGAATTACTTGAACCTCCTACACAAATATGATGGAGAAAAAATCCATTTCGTTGAGGAACAAATAGCTTCCTTTCAAGACTTCATATACAACCTATTTGTGGAGCATGAAAATTTCTTCATGAGGCTATTTGTCCAAAATTTAGAGGGAGACATTGGGAAATGGTTTAGAGAACTACATGTTGCTTCAATTGATAGATGGAAAGCTATAGAATTTTCTTTTATGAGACAAGGGGGTGAAAAGGGGAAAACCTATACTACCTAACTGAATTTGGATCAATCAAGAAGAGATATAATGAGCCTATTGTTGATTTCAATAGAATATTGAACAAGATCTATAACAATATCCCTAGAGACATAAATCCCTCACATCTAATACCCAAAGTTACATACATTGGAGAATTCAATGTTGATTTTTCCATGGTGTTGAGGGAAAGAAGATCCTCAACTATGATTATAATGCAGGATGATGCAATAGACATTGAAGGAAACATGATTGAATTAGGTAAAATGAAACTAAAATAGGATCGAGTAGAAAATAAAAATACTATAGAAGACTATGGTACCTCTGATCCAAACAAAGTTTACCAACAAGATAGGATGGAATAGATGTCTAGACTAATCAAGAAATTAAGAAATAGCATGTCAAGGTTTGAGATGGAAAATAGTGATGCAAATAAATCCCCTCAATAAGGAGGTATGAGAAACCCTAATCAGTTTAGGAGACCTTTTAATCCGCAATTAATGAGGATGGAAAAAAGAAATGAAGAACAACCCATCCAACCCCTTGTAAAGACCAGCAATGACAAAAACCTTGTTGAGGAATTCATGGTTTAAGAATATGTTGAATAGAAAAAGGAGGTACATCTACTTCAAGATGAGAATAATGCCATGCATCTGATTCAAAATGACTGAAGATTCTCTAAATCCTAGGAAGCAGAATCCTAAGAATAAACCAAACCAATAATATTTGTCCTGCGTTCAATATAGAATGTTTGTTGAGGCCTTATAAGTTGAAATGCACAAAAAATATGATTTCATACCTAGGCAAGAAGTAGTTATTCAAGACATTCAGCCTCAACCTAAGAATCCTAGCCAATGTCAACTAAAAAATAAAGAAAAAGAAACCTCAGACTCTCCTAAGGCCAATGAGGTTTTGGAACCTTCTAAAAGAGAAAAAGATGTTAAATAACTTGAGGAATCAGTTCCTACTTTTAAAATTGAAAAATAATTGTCTAAAATTAAGATCCCTGCACCATTGGTGGAATTTACTAAGAATCCTTCATATCATGAAAAAATTGAGAAATTCATGTGGGGAAAGGGACCAAAAAAAACCCTCAATACATTCAATATGCAATATGACTACCCCACCATAGTTTTGGGGTCTCATATAGATGAAAAAGAAGAATATGTTGCACCTTTATATGTAACATTGAATATTCATGACAAAATGTTGCACAATTGTATGCTTGATTTTGGAGCATCACATAACTTCATTCCCAAAGTAGTCATGGAAAATTTGGGATTAGATAAAACTAATACATATCACTACCTATATTCTTTTGATTCCATAAAAGTGAAGTGTGATGGGATGATCAAGGACATGGAGGTCACTTTGGCTCAACTTCCTGTTAAGAGCATTATGATGGATGTGGTTGTGGCTGTTATGCCTGCTAATTATGGTATGCTACTAAATAGAACATGGGAATTTATGTTAGGAGGTACTATGAAAATGAATATGACTTATTCCATTGTACCAATATTTGGAGGTGAAAACAGGAGGTTATATAAAGAGACAAAGTTTTCCTATGTGGTTGGCGACTAGAACAACCCTACAAACCATCCCATTTAAACTGTTGATGAAGACCTTGGATGTTGCATCCTTTTAGTCAGTTAAGAATATAATGCCATAGATTCATTTTTAAGCTCAGTTACATAGGTAGATGGTATATGGAAAATGTGTTTTGATGGGGAATATTCAAAATAATGGTGGGGTTTTGATCCAAGTGGATATTGATTGCCACCCACCTCTTCCAACTGGCTCAAAATAGTTTTCTGACAATTTTGGCAATTTACTATTTTTAGTAGTTTTAACTTCCGAGGCCATTTTGAGGGACTAAATGAAGGTTTTTCTAGATCAAGCTTCTCAATGATAGCTAAAGGCATGATTGAGCCCCAAAAATGAATCTCCTCAATGATACCTTTCCAACGGGCTATCATACACCTAAAACAGAGATCGTATGCAAACGTTACGACCCCAAGAAGTTGATGTACTAACTTACCTAAATAGGGCCCACATGACTTTTGGCGCTTCATCTCCTAGGGTTAGGTTTTTGGATGTCTAGGGTTTTTTGAATTCATTTTTATTGTAAAAATGCCTTTAGATCCTCATTGTAATCATCTTCTTGCGAATGAGCACAACTGTCACATCTCTTCTTAGAGATAAGTCGCCACCATTCCAACAAGCTTGTTTCCAGTGCATTTTATAGTTTCATCTTATTTCCTTATTGAATAGAAAACCAGTTTTACTATATCTCTGTTATTTTGTGTTAAGCACCTGTTAATAATATATAGTCATTTCATTCTGCTCATAAAATATGGATCAGTGGTATCAGATCGGTCTACTCCTTGTCGTCTTAATGCATGTCCCCAACGAGGTCGGAGTACAAAGAGTTGGGTCTCGAGCTTGTTTCTCTTGAGAACAAAAGCTCTCGCACACCCAAGTGACCTCTCATGGAAGGAGAAAATAAATATGACAGGACAAGAGATCCTTTCAAACTATTGATTGAGGAAGCCCTCACACAAGAAAGGAATGATATGATGGATAGTTTCTTGCAAATCCTTCGACGACTACCAACAGGCGACACATATTCTTCGAGCGGAGGAGCCACCCCCTTCAAGGTACAAATAAACTTCAATATTCCTATATTTGAAGGTCAGATAGATGCAGATGTTGTAGACAAGTGGTTGAATCTACTATAAGGGTATTCTTTTGTCCATAACTTTTCGAATAGAGAAACAATTACTTTTATGCTCCTCAAAGTCATTCCCCACGTCAAAGATTGGTGGGAAAATTTATGTGAGAAAAAGGAAACAGAGGAACCCTCACTATTTATAGTCACGAGCACCTGGGATTCCTTCAAGGATTCTATTAAGGAACAATACTACCTTATTGGAAGTTATGACTTCTTTCATACCAAATGGACCACAGTGCGACAAGAAAGAGACCAAGTAGTGCCAGATTTCATGACTATCTTTCATACCTTGCGCACCAAGCTGGGTATCAAAGATTCAGATTGACATCTGGTGCTCAAGTATCACGGTGCTCTACATAGATACATACATACTAAAATGAAATTTTTGGACATCTCATCCTTGGGCGCGGCCTACCGATATGTCGTCAAAATCGAGCAGAAGCTCAAACAAAAGACGGGACAATTTGTGCCTGGGAAAGCTCACAACAAAATCTAGGAAATGAAGGCCCCAACCCACAAAATAAAGGATAGAGAAAAGATGGATAGTATCAGGATAACCAATCCAAGCCACAAGCAAAGAAGGACACCTAAAAGACAAAGAAAGATACCGAGAAGTGGTGCGACTTCAATAAGATCCCTTGGCATAACACTGTTGACTGCCACTCAAAGAAGTCGTTGGTGGCCAAAGTGAAAGACTCTGAATCAGAGCCATAACCAGAAAGGGGAAGGAGGATCATTAATGTGGAACCCAGTGCCACCGTTTCTACCACCAAGCTCCAACTTGATGAACCAGATGAGCCAGAAGAAGGAGAACGCCTCTTCCATTCACAGATGTGGGTAAAAGGCACCCCGTTGCACTTCATCATGGATAGCGATAGCCAGAAGAACCTCATCTCAACAGAGGTCATCAAGTGGTTGGCCTTGTCGAAAACACCACACCCACAACCCTACACCATTGGATGGCTCTGCCAAGGAAGCAATCTGCGCGTCAGCCAATAGTAATGACTGTCGTTCCGCATCAAGCCCTTCAAAGACGAGGTATTGTGTGATGTTGCTCCTCTCGAATTTTATGATGTTATTTTGGGCCAGCCTTATTTATGGAAACGTTATGCTATATATGAGTCTAGGCCTCATAGTTTTATTATTACTTTGAATAGGAAATTGTACAGGATACCCAAGGCAATCCCACCTAGTGCTATTTCCTTGATATCTACTAAGAAATGCGGGAAGGTCATCTCTCGGATGGGGAATTTTGTCTTCTTCGTGATTCGCTCTCAGAATAAGCGAAAGATCACAGCCACATCCAGGGTTTTTGCAGCTGACCTCTCCACACAATAGAAGAAAGTAGATAAGGTCGTGGAAGAATACTCATATATCTTCTCCTCACCTATCGGGGTACCTCTGCACTGCTAGGTCAATCACCCCATCGATCTAACCCTCAATGCATCACTGCCCAATGGGCCAGTCTATCATCACTCTCTTTTAGAGAATGAGGAGATCAAGTGACAGATCCAAGAACTTCTCCACAAGGGGCTCATCACCTTGTAGGAGCCCAATCGTGTTGGTATAGAAGAAATATGGAACCTGGTGACTCTGCATTGATTACCGAGCTCTAAATAAAATCACAGTCAGAAATCGATACCCAATTCCTTGAATCGATGACCTCCTTGATCAGCTCATGGGGGGGAATACTTCATTAAGATTGATTTGAAGTCTGGCTAATAACAGGTCCCAATAGAACAGATAGATGTATGGAAAACTGCCTCCAAGTCAAAGGAAGGCCTTTTTGAATCGTTGGTCATGCCCTTTGGTTTGACAAATGCTCTGGCCACTTTCATGAAGATGATGGATGATATCCTGCGACCATTGACCAATATGTTTGTAATGGTGTATATGGATGACATTCTCATTTACAGCAAGACTTGGGCTGAACATTTGCAGCATATTGAGCAGGTTCTGCACACCTTGCGGCAACACAAGCTATATGCCAACTTGGAAAAATGCACCTTCGACATGGACAAGGTCCATTACCTGGGCTACATAATTGATCAACATGGCATACATGTGGATCCAACCAAGATCCAAGTCATTGGTGACTGGCTAGCCCCAACCACACTCACTGAGCTTTAGAGCTTCTTGGGCCTTGCCAATTTCTACCGCAGGTTCGTGTTGGGATTCTCCCATATTGCATGGGCCCTTAGCCAAATAAACAGGGGTGGTGGTAAGGTGAAATTTGCATGGGGTCAGTCCCAACAATAAACATTCAAAGATTTGAAGCAGTGCTTGTGCTTAGCCCTAGTATTTTCACTACCAGACCTGCAACATCCCTTTGAGATCGAGATAGATGCTTCACACTATGTGGTGGGTGTTGTTCTCACTCAGCACGGGCATCCCATGGCCTATCATAGTGAGAAACTATTAGATGTTGTCCGTAAGTACCCTACTTACGACAAATAAATTTACTCCATTGTGCAAGCCTGCCACCAATGGAGACATTACTTTCTTGGGAAGGAGAAAATAATCCACACTGATCATAAGCCATTGCAGTTCATGCAGACACAAGGGAAATTTCATAATGATCATCGTCAAAAGTGGTTCACATACTTGCAGCAATTCCACCTCAACATCAAGTATAAAACATGAAGCACCAATCATGTCGTTGATTGTCTCAGCTGACCGCCAGTCGTGACACTCACCATGGTGCTACATTCCTATGGCCATGAGACCTCTAGATGGCCCCAAATCTATGAGAGAGACCCAAACTTCGCCACCACCTACCAAATGTTGGGTGCAAATGTAGTTGTCGATAATTTCCATCTTCAGGATGGTTTGTTGTGTCGTCTGGGCCATATCTATGTTCCATCAAGTGAGTGAGAGAAGCTGATCTGGGAAGCCCACTACAGTCAGGTGGTAGGACACTTTGTCATCGAAACAACAGTGGTGATGCTATAGAAACATTTCTACTGGTTGAAACTTTGGCAGGAGGTCAACAAGTATATCAGGTCCTACACTACCTGTGCTATTTCCAAACCGACCACTAAGAAATAGGGCATGTAGACCCCTCTTCCTACTCCTAAAAGGCCATGGAAATCCATCTCAATGGAATACATGTCGGGCCTCCCCTCCACAAAACGGGGAAATGACTATGGTTTTGTGGTTGTTGATCGCTTTTCTAATATGGTGATTCTGGTTGCCTGTAAGAAGAACATCACAGCAGAGGCCACTGCCAAGATATTCTTTGAACGATTCTAGGTACATTTTGGAATCCCAAAACACATTGTCTCATATAGAGACAGTCGATTTCGCAGCACATTCTGGTCGAGACTCTAGTCACTGCTAGACACCAAGCTCACCAAATCCCTGGCTTTCCACCCCTAGACAGATGGCCAAACTGAGGTCGTAAATCGAATTATTGTGCATATCCTTCACATGTATAATTAAAAGTTCCCTCACACATGGGATGAGAGCCTTCCCTATGTCCAACATAGCTACAACTAATCCCTACATATCTCAACTGGCCACAGCCCCTTTCATGTGAGGTTGGGCTTCCAACCATTGGGTCCCATAGATGTTGCGCTTCCCCTTGCGGTCACCTCGACCAACTCATCTCCTGCTCCAACTGAAGATGACAAAGCCACTCATTTCATTGAGCAGATCCAACACATCCGCCAATAGGTTCATGATATCCTACAGAAATCCAATGACAAGTACAAGAAGCGCCATGATCAACATCGAGTGCCACATAAGTTTCAGGTGGGCGTCAAAGTTTGGTTGTGCTTGTAGAAAGAACGCCTTATAGGACCCCATCAAAAGCTTCGCATAGTCCATTATGGTCTGTACACCATCACCAAGGCTATGGGGGATAATTCTTTTGAGCTCAACATTCCTCCTTTCCTTGGCCTGCACCCAGTGTTCAACGTGGATCTCCTTTGTCGTTATTTCCCACCATTATTGGACACCTCAGACGTAGCGAAGTAGCTGACACCAACAGAGCTCAACCCTGACTCCATACAATATGTATCCATTGATCCTATTGTGGACACATACATCAAGGACACTTGACAGCAAAGGATCCAGCTTTATCGAGTCGTCAAAGTAGGGCAGCTCCTGCACCAAGGCAAGTGCCTCACCCGGGGCCAATTTAGCAGAAATTTCCTTATATGATGGGGGAACTCAATGCAATGGAGACCATTTATTCCTAAGGAGGGAGGATTGATCCAGGTGGATATCGGTGGCCACCCACCTCTTCCAACTAGCTCAAAATAGCTTTTTGACAATTTTGGCAATTTACTATTTTTAGTAATTTTAACTTCCGGGGCCATTTTGAGGACCTAAATGAAGGTTTTTCAGGATAGATCTTCTCAATGATATCCAAAGGAATGATTGAGCCTCCAAAATGAATCTCCTTGATGATACCTTTCCAACGGGCTATCATATGCCTAAAACAGAGATCGTATGCAAAGGTTACGACCCGGGGAAGTTGATGTACTAACTTACCTAAACGGGGCCCACATGACTTTTGGCGCTTCATCTCCTAGGGTTAGATTTTTGGATGTCTAGGATTTTTGGTATTCCTATTTATTGTAAAAAGGCCTTCATAGCCTCATTGTAATCATCTTCTTGCGAATGAGCGCAGCTGTCACATCTCTTCTCAGAGATAAGCCGCCACCATTCCAGCAAGATTGTTTCCGCTGCATTTTACAGTTTCAGCTTATTTTCTTATTGAATAGAAAACCAGTTTTATTGTATCTCTATTATTTTGTGTTAACCACCTGTTAATAATATATAGTCATTTCATTCTGCTCATAAAATCTAGATCAATGGTATCAGAGTGGTTTGCCCCTTGTCGTCTTAATGCATGTCCCCAATGAGGTATGAGTACAAAGAGTTGGGTCTCGATCTTGTTTCTCTTGAGGACAAAAGCTCTCGCACACCCAATCGACCTCTCATGGCAGGAGAAAATAAAGATGACGGGACAGGAGATCCTTTCAAACTGTTGATTGAGGAAGCCCTCATGCAACAAAGGAACAAGATGATGGATAGTTTAGTGCAAATCCTTCGATGACTACCAACAAGCGACACATCGTCTTCAAGCGGAGGCGCCACCCCCTTCAAGGTACAAATAAACTTGAATATTCCTATATTTGAAGGTCAGATTAATGTAGATGTTTTAGTAAAGTGGTTGAATGTACTAGAAGGGTATTTTTCTATACACAACTTTTCGAATAGAAAAAAGATTACTTTTGCGCTCCTCAAAGTCGTTCCCCACATCAAAGATTGGTGGGAAACTTTCTGTGAGAAAAAGGATTCCCTCACTATTTATAGTCACGGGCACCTAGGATTCCTTTAGGGATGCTATTAAGGAACAATACTACCCTATCAGAAGTTATGATGACTTGTATACCAAATCGACCACAATGCGGCAACAAAGAGACCAACCAGTCCCAGATTTCACGAATATGTTTCATACCTTGCGCATCAATATGGGTATCAAAGATTCAGAGCAACATCTGGTGCTCAAGTATCACAGTGCTCTGTATAGATACATCCAGACCAAAATGAAATTTTTGGACATCTCATCTATGGGCCTGGCCTATCGATATGTCGTCAAAATCGAGCAGAAGCTCAAACAAAAGACGCGCCAATTTGGGCCTGGGAACCCCTCACAAGAAAATCCAGGAAAGGGCGATCCCAACCCACAGAACAAGGAACAGAGAAAATATGGATATTATCAGAACAACCATTCCAAGCCGCAAGCAAAGAAGGACACCGAAAAGACAAAGAAATATACCGAGAAGTGGTGTGACTTCAATAAGAGCCCTTGGCATAACACTGTTGACTGTCTCTCAAAGCAGTCGCTGGTGGCCAAAGTGAAAGCCTTTGAATCAGATGTCGGTTCAGACTCTGATCCATAACCAGAAAGGGGAAGATGGATCATTGATGCAGAACCTAGTGCCACCATTGCTACCACCAAGCTCCATCTCGGTGAACCAGATGAGGTAGAAGAAGGATAACACCTCTTCC
>ML794937.1:262811-275223 GCA_009831015.1 Picea engelmannii
GGAATGCATGCATGCATAATAGTGATGGTAAAAATAGAAAGTCTAAAATAGAACTAGTCAGTTAACTCCCACTGAACTAGTGTGTTGAAAATAGAAATTTCTCCAACACCTATGTGGTTAATACATAATTTTCCATATTTTTAGTGATTAAAAGGATGATTATACAATAGTTTTGTTGATGATGATTTAATCCTATGTTTCTATGTCCAAACAATATGTTCCCGCACTGGAATTCATCCGGTACCTACACTGGAGGTCATCCGGTACTCACACTCCAAGTCATCCGGTACCAGAAGGTTCTACAGTCATCTGGTACCTGCACAGTTATCTGGTACTCACACTCCATGTCATCTGGTACCCACACTCCATGTCATATGGTACACACACTCCATATCATCTGATACTCGCAATTCAACTCATCATGTACTAGAATGTTACAGAAACCATCTGGTACCAAAATGCTCCAGGCCATTTGGTACCAGCATCAACAACCGTTCGATACTAGATTATAGTCGAAAATTGGCATGCTTCTAGAGGAAAATAGGGGATATGGGTTTTGTCCAGAACAACATCTACATGCAGTCATATAGGGAATAATTCACCCATCTTGAATGTGTGGACCTCCAACTTAGGGGGAATGATTCTACAAAAATTAGTAAATATCTCAAACTGCCAACTTGCACCTCGATTTCTGTGCAACTGGTATCATATATAGAAATTATATGATATGGGTTTTGTCTAGAATGTAGCAAATTGGGTTAAATTCGATCACTTTTTCAAAATTCGAATTAGTTTGGAATATATGGGTGGATCCCTAACTCGAATCTACCCAAATTACATTAAAACCTAGATTTTTGTGATTTCATTCCAAAAAAGTAAAATTTGAAATCTAAGCATTAGGATTCGGTCCCATACTCTCTTCAATGATTTTTATGTATAAATAAGAGTGCTAAAAGGCTGAGAAATGAGCCATCATTATCATTATCATCCTTTGTAATTGATTATTTGTGAAGAACAAGCATGAAAGAGTTGATTTTGTAAACATTGTCTTTGATCAAAATGGAGAATTGATTGTTGTTGATTCACTGTGCATTATCACAACTTGATTTGATTGTCTTCAAGTAGGGTTAACCAGTGTGGGAAGGGCCCCTCATTCTGGTAACATCATGCTTCTTTCATTTTTCATTTATAGATTAGATTCTAAGTGCGTTGTTTCAATCCACGTGTTTCGTTTGCAATTCATATTCAGTTCAATTGTTATTTTCATTTTATGATTTAAACCTATTCTCTTGCATTAGATTGATGATAATAAACTCAGAGTTCATTGTTCCTTTGATTGTGCACATAATTCTTATATTTCTTCCACCATACTTTGTATTGCTTGTTTATTTCCATTTCCAGTCCCAAACCTTTGTTCTAGGATATTGTATTCACATTTTATTATGTGTTGGATTGTTTCCTACAAGTTTCCTTCATTAACTCATTTCCATCATTGTTAAGCATAGATTATACACAGTTAAGAGTAGAGGATTCATTTATATGTGTCAAGTGTTATGTATTGTTTCTATTCATTCATAAAAAATCTAAAACAAATTTCTTCTCTTGCATTCCCCATTTGACTCTTAAATCATATCATTGCTCCTTCATTGAAACCATTTGTATGCTTGATTGATTATAAATATAGTTCACTTCCATTCCATATTCACTCGCCCATTAATAAAACAATTAACTTCTGGAAATCATTGTGTCCAACTAGATTTGAATTCATATGAGACCGATTGCAGAGCTAATTCATCTTACTTCATTATTTCCCGTGTAGATTTATGTTCTTAAAATAATCATTTTAATACATGGGGGATAAACCACTCTTCATTTCATTTCAATTTTCTCTCTTTGTCATGGTTTTATGTTTTTAAAAGAGTTGATGGTTTTAAGGGATATTATTATTTACACAGTCCCTTTAAGAGGAGAACACAAATAAGCATAATTTCCTCATTCATTGTGTGCTTAACTAAGTGTTTTTCATAAGATATATACTCACTATTTTTTTATCCTCCATTTTCTTCCAATCCTTTTTATTTACGTTTGGTGTACTCACTTGAGGAACAAGCTCTGAATTTAAAGCTTGATTTCGTTTTTTGTCTTGATTGCCTTTTTAATCTAGTTTGGTTTTGCATTGTTTTTCTTTTGCTTTGACTTAATTCTTTCATAGTTAAAATATCCTTCTATTTCCCGCACTTGGTTTTATTTCCCGTACCTTTGTATTCCTTGCACTTTAATAATACATAGCTTCAATCACCAACAGATAGATTATAGGTCTAACTCGTGAGATATGACCTTCCCGTGTTGGAATTCTTCCCAAGGTGTTAGTTTCTATCGTGAATTTTCGTTTGCTTGTTTCTTTTATTGCATTTAAGTGTGGATCCACTATAGGAAATAATCATTGAAGGACATAAAACTTAAGTAAGCTACTCACGATTAATCACATGGAAAACACCCTGAGTGCATGAAAGACTGTGATCTAAGCCTTTATAGAACTAAGTTATTCGTACGTCCCAATGATGAATCCTTATTGTTAATTTCTTGCAGTGTGGGTTTGAAGATTGTTTTGTCGGCTTTAGATTAGGTTAGCCTAGGCTCTGATCCTACTTTTCTTGCACCTACACCTTGAATCTTACGATCCCCAGTTGATAATTAAATGTGGGAATTAATAGTACATATATTTAGCCCCACATTTTGGAGTCGTTGTCGGTGAGGTGCTAAAGGGATTAGAGCATAGGTAGGTTGCTTTTATTTCTCCAAAGCCTTGATTGTTCATTTCATGCAAGTATGTTTCTTTTCATGCAAGTGTGGTGTGATTTTAAGGAAAACCTAAGGGCAGAGAGAAGATGGTAAGACGTGAGGGAAGAGCCCACACATCCACTTTAGTGGGGTTGCTCCAAAGTTAGGTTGTCCTTTTCCTTTCAATAGTTAGAATTTGTGTTTTATTAGCATTAGCCATTTTTTATATATATGAGAAGATAAGCTAACTTTTGTGAATATATAACTTGGTGACAGCAGGGTCCTAGCAGCATGGTGGCACTTCGATTATATAATTGGTTTTCTTACATTTTCTTTTAGTTTGTTTCTTTTTATTTATTTAATATTTAAAAATAAAATTGGGCACTATAAGAACCCCCCCTATACACTAATCCATTTGTGAAATAGGACCCATCAACTAGTAACAAGAATTCAAAGATGATCAAGAGTTTAATAGAACTCTCTCAAATCCTAGGAGCAGCTGGTATCTCAATCTCATCCTCTCAGGAAGAACAAATATTGACATCAGTCAAGAACTTAAATGTCTCTCTGCATCCACAAGAAGATCTAGAAGTCTCCTTTGATTCCCTTTGCTAATATATCGAGGAGATCAAAAAATCATGGACTGGATTTGATGGAGAAAAACCACTAGAACCTGAGATCGAGGAATTCCTTATATGCCTTTCTAAATAACCTCTATGCACTAATGAGAATAGTCATTTGAGAGAAGACGATTCACAAGGAATTATAGAGGGAGACATGTAGAGTGGTCTAAACAAAAAAGTTAACCAAGAACATCATGACTATATCGGACATTGGTTCTAGACAACAACCAGATTGAAGCACCACTCTCTTCTTCAACAGCTCTCCACATCATCATCAAAGCAGTTGGTTTTTCGTATTATGGTATACATTAAAGATTATATTTCAAACCCGAGTATGAATGTATTTCTACACATGTTATGCACATGGTTACATTGGAAATATTCTTACACGTGAAATATAATTTCTTGTTCTTAGATAGGATAGAGTAAAAGTGGCATGTTAGTTAGCCTAGTTCTAAATAAATGCAACATATTTTTCGTGTTTCTTTTCAAATAAATGAAATGAGATGAAGATAGTATTGGTGATCTAACATCAAAAACCAAAACAACTTAAGTTATTTCTTCTTCTTATTACTGACATATTTCCGATTATTAATAATAACAGTTGCTCATAAGCCTAATCTTTAAAATATTATGGGGATTTACAAAATATTTAAGGTTTGCATAATGATCCCCATAGGTAACTTGTACATCCTAGTTTGATATCATAACTTGTTATTCAAGCATTCTTATCAAATAGTAGCAGGAGAGTGAATGACATTTCTACTTGTGAGGGAACACAATCTTATATGGAGAAGATGAACTTGGGGACTAGAGGCACCTTTAGGTCATTCTCTCATGGCCTCATCCACACATTAAGTAAGTTTGACCATGACATGTCTTTCAACTAATCTCAATACATAAGTCTATTTTTCATACGAAGAATATTTTATGGGTAATTTATAAAATATCTTCCAACTCAATACCATCCCATCCTGTAAAAAGGTTTTCAAATATGATTCCCCATTCACCCATGCAAAAGCAATCTATAAATTTTATCTTAAGGGTAAATATTGGGACAAGAGCCTTTGATGGAAAATAGGTGTAAGAGGCTAACCCGTCGGGATACTGAACAAGTTTATTGGCAATGGGTACCGGTCTGTGGTATAACTAGGCAAATCCATCAAGGTACTAAACAAGCTCGTGGGAAATGGGGCATTCTCCTGGGAATGATATTTATTAGATGTCAAAATTACCCCATCGGAAACTGAACATGCTTGTTGGTAATGGGTTTTGATTTTGATGTCTTTCATTATGCATAATCTATATTTTTCCGTATGAACAATATACTTGTGTAAATCCTTAAGAAGAAGCATGCATGGTTGAACAAAAGGCTAATGAACCTCATCCAATTTCCATTTGAGAATGTTTGTAAGATGGTCTTAAGACCCCGTCATTTATACCTAGGATGTCATTATCCTAGAAGTGGGACCCATAAGTGTAGGAGTCTAATAAACTCAAATGCGAACTTTATCAATATCACTTGACTGACAAAAATTCTCTGAAAAATTAAACAGGGATGACGGGTTTCCTATCAGTTTCTCATTTATTAAAGACCACTTATCTCCTCATGTTCTCCTATTTAAGGATAAGAGGAAAAATCCCCCATCATAATTTACATGGTTTCTTGAGCATAAAATTGTTAATGATTGATGAAATCATATGTAATAAGTAATTTAGGAATTTCCTTTATGCTTGTAATGTTTTAAAATTAATTTCATTTCCAAATTTACAAGAATGGATAAAGTTTAAGTTTTGGTTGTTTCTTAAACATGACATCAATGTATATTTATTCTCTCATAATAACAGTATTGGTTTAGTTATTTTATATTTTTTTGTTTTGGTATTGCTGGTACAAAAACCGGTAGGTTCCTATACCAACAGTACAAAAATTTAAATATTTTTCGAGGGTACTTTTTATAGGATATTTTCAGGAGCTCTTAGCTCTGGCATACTTCATTTCCCTCCTTTAGTCAACATGCACCGGTTCCACATAGTCCTCTTTTAGCTTGCAACAATATTCTGTGTTAATATGAGTTTGCATGAGGACATGCAAACCAGTAGGTGTGGGGGAGAGAGAGACATAAGGAGTC
Source organism: Picea engelmannii (assembly GCA_009831015.1). Classification (NCBI taxonomy): domain Eukaryota; kingdom Viridiplantae; phylum Streptophyta; class Pinopsida; order Pinales; family Pinaceae; genus Picea; species Picea engelmannii. The sequence goes on from ML794937.1 coordinate 268,348, forward strand.
TCAGCAGATCAACATTCATCAGTGCTCTCCTAGATCTCTCGCAGATCTCAGTCTTTCTTGGCTTAATATTCATTTTCATCCAACATGTACTCCCATTCATCTTTCACTTCATCAACCTACAGTGCCCATTAAAGTGAAGGTAACTTGAGGTAAAACTAGTACAAATATTTTTTATTTACTAATAATTTGGAAAACATGATGCATAACCACTATTACCTACTCCACTATACGTTATTACCACTTAGAAAGTACCATCACAACCACTCAGTAAATCTTCTACTTTCACTCCACCGGTCATAATGAACAATATACTCTGATGATAAGACCAAGTAATGAAAAGGAAATATGTGGTATACAGATACAAAGAAACATCTATAGTGTCTTCTCTTCATACATTATACAACATTCTTAAGTCATATCAAAGAGGATGAAGTCATTGTTGCCTATCCAAACAAAGAACCAAAAAGTAAATATTGGTCTTAAAATTGATGTAAGATACATAGTATAAAGATATCCAAGTTCATATGGCCACCATCACCAACATTTCTCCATATGCACACCATTCACCATCACATTGATACCACATCCATTGCTTATCCTCCATTTTTATGATTAATTTGTTTCTCTGTTTGAAATCAATCTGTGGCAGTTTCCAAAGTGTCACTCCACAAGAACCAACACCTACACAAAAAAAACAATGTCACATAAATATATAAGAAGAGTATCATAAGTTTTTCACCTTGTTTGCATGAGGACATGCAAATCCTTGGGTTTGGGGGTGTGCTGGGCTCCAGTTTTGTCATATTTTTCGCCATACAATTACACTCATCATTACACCTTCTCCCCACATTTCATCAATAATATATCCCTAATTACACCATAAACCAACATTATCTCCTGTTATTCAGCCTATGGGGTTAATACATAATTTTCCATATTTTTAGTAATTAAAAGGATGATTGTACAATAATTTTGTTAATTATGGTTTAATCCTATGTTTCTATGTCCAAAGAATATGTTCCCACACTAGAATTCATTTGGTACCCGCACTAGAGGTCATCTGGTACTCACACTCCAAGTCATTCGGTACTAGAAGGTTCTACAATCATCTGGTACCTGCACAGTCATTCGGTACTCACACTCCATGTCATTTGGTACCCACACTCCATGTCATCCAGTACTCGCAATTCATATCATCCGGTACTAGAATTTTACAGAAACCATCTAGTACCAAAATGCTTCAGGTCATCTGGTACCAGCATCAACAACCGTCCGATACTGGATTATGGTTGAAAATTGGCATGCTTCTAGAGGAAAATCGGGGACATGGGTTTTGTCTAGAACGATGTCTACATGTGGATGCATGGGTCAGAATTCACTTAGATAGCATGTGTGGACCTACAACATAGGAAGAATGATTTTGCAAAAAATAGTAAAAATCTCAAACTGCCAACATGCGCCTCGACTTCCATACAACTGGTATCATATCTAGAAATTATACGATATGGTTTTTTCTAGAATGTGGAAAATCGAGTAAATTGCAAGCACTTTTTCAAAATTCGAATTAGTGTGGAATATATGGGTGGATCCCTAACTCGAATCTGCCCAAATTACATTAAAACCCAGATTTTTGTGATTTCATTCCAAAAATGTAAAATTTTAAATCTAAGCATTGGGATTTGGTCCCATACTCTCTTCAATGATTTTTATGTATAAATAAGAGTGTTAAAAGGATGATAAAGGAGCCATCATTATCATTATCATCCTTTGTAATTGATTATTTGTGAAGAACAGGCATGAAAGAGCTGATTTTGTAAACATAATCTTTGATCAAAATGGATAATTGACTATTGTTGATTCACTATGCATTATTACAGCTTGATCTTATTGTCTTCAAGCAGGGTTAACCAGTTTGGGAAGGGCCCCTCATTCTAGTAACATCCTGCTTCTTTCATTTTGATTTTATAGATTATATTCTAAGTGTGTTGTTTCAATCCATGTGTTTCATTTGAAATTCACATTCATTTCAATTGTTATTTTCATTTTATGATTTAAATCTATTCTCTTGCATTAGATTGATGATAATAAACTTGGAGTTCATTGTTCCTTTGATTGTGCACATAATTCTTATATTTCTTCCACCATACTTTGTATTTCTTTTTTATTTCCATTTCCAGTCTCAAACCTCTGTTCTAGGATATTGTATTCACATTTTATTATGTGTTGGATTGTTTCCTACAAGTTTCCTTCATTAACTCATTTCTAGTGTTGTTAAGCAGAGATTATACACATATAAGAGCATACAATTCATTTATATGTATCAAGTGTTATGTATTGTTTCTATTCATTCATAAAAACTCTAAAACAGATTTCTTCTCTTCCATTCCCCATTTGACTCTTAAATCATATCATTGCTCCTTCATCGAAACCATTTGTATGCTTGATTGATTATAAAGATAGTTCACTTCCATTCCATATGCACTCACCCATTAATAAAACACTTAACTTCTGTCAATTGTTGTGTCCAACCAGATTTGAATTCATATGAGACCGATTGCAGAGCTAATTCATCTTACTTCATTATTTCTCGTGTAGATTTATGTTCTTAAAATAATCATTTAAATACATGGGGGATAAACCACTCTTCATTTCATTCCAATTTCCTCTCTTTGTCATGGTTTTCTATTTTTAAAAGAGTTGATGTTTTTAAAGGATATTATTATTTACACGGTTCCTTTAAGAGCAGAACACAAATATGCATAATTTCCTCATTCATTGTGTGCTTAACTAAGTGTTTGTCATAAGGTATGTATTCATTGTTTTTTTATTCTCCATTGGCTTCCAATCCTTGTTTCTTTACGTTTGGTGTACTCACTTGAGGAACAATCTCTGAATTTAAAGCTTGATTTCATTTATTGTCTTGCTTTCCTTTTTAATCTAGTTTGGTTTTGCATTATTTTGCTTTTTCTTTGACTTAATTCTTTCATAGTTCAAATCTTCTTCTATTTCCCACACTTGGTTTTATTTCCTGTACCTTTGGATTCCTTTCAATTTAACTTCAGATAGCTTCAATCACCAACAGAAATATTAGAGGTCTAACTCATGAGATATGACCTTCCCACGTTGGAATTCTTCCCAAGGTGCTAGTTTCTATCGTGAATTTTTGTTTGCTTGTTTCTTTTATTGCATTTAAGTGTGGATCCACTATAGGAAATAATCATTCAACAACATAAAGCGTAAGTAATATACTAACGATTAATCACACGAACATCATCCCGAGTGAATGAAAGACTGTGATCTAAGCCTTTATATAACTAAGTTATTCCTACATCCTAGTGATGAATCCTTAGTGTTAATTTCATGTAGTGTAGGTTTGAAGATTGTTTCGTCGGCTTTAGATTAGGTTAGCCTAGGCTCTGATCCTACATTTCTTGCGCGTGCACCTCGAAGCTTATGAGCCTTGGTTGATAATTAAATGTGGGAATTAATAGTACATATATTTAGCCCCACAAGCACCTCTATGAATGATTTTCCTATAGAAGTTCAAGATTTATTGGATGCATTTGTTGATATTGTGGTGGATGAGTTACCTCACTCTTTACCGCTCATCAAGAGTATCAATCATCATATTGACCTTATTCTAGGAGAAAGTTTTCCAAATAAATCAACATATAGATTGACACCTCAAGAGAATGAAGAGGTCAAGAATCAAGTCCAAGAATTGTTGGATAAAGTTTTGATCAGGGAAAGTTTGAGCTCGAGTTTTGTACCAACTCTGTTGATGCAGGAGAATCTCCTGAGACAAGCGAGCCAGCGCGGAATGCGAGTAGACAACTGGAAGGCGTCCAACACAATTTTTTGAATTTTCCCTTGAAGTTGATGTGCCAAATATAAATGAGATCATTTAATGAAGGTGCCTTGGTATAATGTAATCAAACCTCGAGCCATACACTCTTGTCTGAAGTAGATGGAGGCATTTATAGTAGTTAATGCAGATAGGATTTTATTACTAGATTAGACAGTTTTAGAAGAAAAGAGGGAAAACGGATATAGACACCCTCATTGTGCATTGTAACATAAATCTGGAGCATAGAAGAGAAGCAGAGAACTGTAGAAGAAAACCCATGTACAGATCTTGAATTAATAGAAGAAATTGATTCAGACTCATGGCTTTTGTGTTATTTTTTGTGTATGTGTGTTGAATGATATGCTTATGATCATTTACTTCCTTTTATTCATTTGTTGTTATACTGTATATAGGAGTTCATGTGATGATATTGAAATCTGAGAGGAAGTGGAATGAGTTTCAATTGTTTCCCTATCTGAGCAAGAATTCCTGCAAGGAGTGCAGTTGAAGTCGTCCGCAAGGAGTGCGTTGACAGAAGGCTCAGATAGTTTAACTCTTGTTCTCATTCACTCAGAAGTGAAATTGGGTTATAGGAGCCATGCAAGGAGTGCACAGGCTAAGGACAGTCTCAGTCGTGAAACTGGGCGAAGTATTGAAGGAATGCTCCTGCAGGTGTGCGCAGAGTCAAAAGAGCTCAACACTTAGAAGTGTTCGAGGATTTGTCGCAAGGAGTGCATGCAATAGTCTTTGTGGAGACTCAGAACTGTGGAAGCTCAGGAGAGATAAAGATTTTAATCTTGTCAAAGAGAAGCACTGGAAGTTCATGCCATGGAGTGTTTAAAACAGGCGTTGCACAGTTGCACCACGGGTGGACAAATTTCACGGAGGAATACTTGGCCATTCTCAAGGAATTGGCAAAGGGAGGAAATCAACGGTCAGGATCTTGTGGAGAGGATTTGTGAAATCCCGCCAGCCGTTGGATCTGCCAAAGAGGCAAGGAGGTTACGGTCGCATTCAAAGTTCAAGCTCCAGGGGGCGTGAGTCGTTGGATCGTCGATCAGTTACCCGTCAACTGTTGGATTGGACAGGAGTTGCATGAGGTTTACCATCGAAATTCGAAAGATCAGTGTTCCTGTGTTCAAATGTTTTTTGACATTTGAAACCCCGAAGCCCCGGGAAGATCTGGACTGTCCATCATTTGGGACGCGTGTCAGGAATCCGGAGAGAGTCGGGAATCAGTGTATCGGGTTTCCTGAGAACAAGAGAGTTAGGACATCACAAGTCGTGAAACCCTGGAGAAATCGGGACCGTCCATCGGAGGAGGACGCGTGGAGGCAATCAGCGTCATCGGGAAAAGTCTAGACAAGGAGGTCGTTTGTCGGTGCTTGAGTCATCGGGATATCAGGGATCCCGATGACAAAGTGTTTGTGCATCATGAAATCGCGAAATGCGAAACCCAAACGAGGAGGAAGGTGCCAGAGTGCGGCCAGCTGTCAGCATGTTAGAAAAGGGGGAGGCACCGTAGTGGAAGCCAGTTGTCAGCCTGACGGAGGATCGGGATTCAAGAAATTGGGAATCCCGTGGGTAACTGTTTTTCAACATTTGAAAACCCGTAGCCTCGACGGGAATAAGACTGCGGTCACAGGTTAATGGTCATATGAGTCAAAGCTTATAGCCAGGAGGGCTAATGCGTATAAGAGCGCATCGGGGTTCGAAGGATCGCGATTCTTGGGGGTGAGTGTATTTTGACATCAGAAACCCCGTAGCCCCGATGGGAGTTATGACTATGGTCATATAGAGGAGGTCACGTAGACGAAGATCTTAGCCTAGAAGGCTAACGGGTATTTGAGCGCATCAGGATTTTGAAGTCAGAAACCCCGACGAAAGGAGTATAAGGCTGTGGTCTTATAGAAGCTGGTCGTGTGGACTAAGGGCTTAGCCAGGTGGGGCTAAAAGCAACAAAGGAGCGCATCAGGGATCGGTAATCCAAGTTGTTGGAATATCACAGGTATCCAAACCCCAATAGAAGAAAGGGAGGCCCTGTGTTTAGTTGTTGTGGGTGGAATATTTCCCGATAGGGAATTAGGGAACCTTTGAGTTTCTTTGGGCCGAGAAAGGAGAGAAGGTCCTGTGAGTGGACGTGCCTTGGGTGGCACGCCTGCATCAAGTGGTATCAGAGCAAGAAGATTTTCTTTGCTTTCTGTAGCAGAGAAGGAGAATTTCACCATGCCGCCAAGGAGAAGGGATAGATGATCACCCGGTCCAGAGGAGGAAAGGGAATTGTCCAGAGAAAGAGGTAGGCAAGTACAGAATCCTGACATGGAGAGAGAAATGCATAATCTTCGTGCTAGACTGGAGGACATGGAGACATCACAAAGGTGCAAAGTTGATGTAAGGGATATCAGTGATCCGAAAATGAAGATGATGTTGGACATGGAGAAGAATAAATCCCAGTGGAAGATGCGGCAACTGAACGCTTACTTAAAGCTGTTGCAAGAATGGGTGCAAAGGTGAAAATGGACGTTCCAGTTTATGAAGGAAATATGGATGTAGAGGAGCTTCTAGATTGGATTAGAGCTCTAGACACTTACTTTGACTATGAAGACATCGAAGAGGACAAGAAGGTCAGGCATGCCATCACGAGATTAAAAGGACATGCAACCTTATGGTGGGATGAACTACAAGTGGATAGGCATTGCCAAGGCAAGCAAAAAATTAAGAGCTGGGACAGGATGATTGCAAAGATGAAGGCAAAATTCATCCCTAGGGACTATCAAATTTCTCTGTTCAAGAGGATGCAGAACCTGAGACAGAAGTTGATGACAGTGAAGGAATATACTGAGGAATTTTACAGGTTGAACATCAGGGCAGGTCATCGCGAGAGAGATGATGAGAAAGTTGCCAGGTATATGAATGGCCTGAGATATGAGATTCAGGATGAAATGATTATGGAAACCATCCGAACGGTGGAGGATGCTTATCAAATGGCTTTGAAAGCTGAAGAGAAGCTGAGCCATAAACAAGGTCAG
>ML794937.1:278641-300421 GCA_009831015.1 Picea engelmannii
TCCTGGCACACTTGAGGAAAGAAAGGTTCCCGAGAGGAACGTATAATAAATTGAAAATGAAGAAAATCGGACCATGCAAGGTCTTGAAGAAAATGGGACAGAATGCTTATGAGATTGAATTACCGGATGGGATCGGAATATCTCCGATATTCAATGTCTCAGATTTGTATCCATACAAAGATGAGGAAGCAGGAACAAGTGATGAACATCCAGAGGTTCAGTGGCAAAAGCAGATGCCAGTCGCAGAGAAGCCACAGATGGAGCAGATACTGGATAAACGAGTGGGTAAGAAAACCAGAAGGAAAGAATATTTTGAATATTTGGTCAAGTGGAAGGGTCATCCAGTTGAAGATGCGAGCTGGGAGACTAAAGCAGAGATTTTGAAGCATGGAAAGACTGTGCAGGAGCTCATGGATAGGAGCCCATGCAAATTTTCAAGTGAGGGAGTATGATGCAGGAGCATCTCCCGAGACAAGCGAGCTAGCGCGGAATGCGAGTAGACAGCTGGAAGGCGTCCAGCACAAATTTTTGAATTTTCCCTTGAATTTGATGCACCAAATATAAATGAGATCATTTAATGAAGGTGCCTTGGTATAATGTAATTAGACCTCGAGCCATATTCTCTCATCTGAAGTAGATGGAGACATTTATAGTAGTTAATGCAGATAGATAGGATTTTATTACTAGATTAGACAGTTTTAGAAGAAAAGAGGGAAAAGGGATATAGACACCCTCATTGTGCATTGTAACATAAATCTGGAGCATAGAAGAGAAGCAGAGAACTGTAGAAGAACACCCATGTACAGATCTTGAATTAATAGAAGAAATTGATTCTGACTCATGGCTTTTGTGTTATTCTCTGTGTATGTGTGTTGAATGCTATGCTTATGATCATTTACTTCCTGTTATGCATTTGTTGTTATACTGTATATAGGAGTTCATATGATGATATTGAAATCTGAGAGGAAGTGGAATGAGTTTCAATTGTTTCCCTATCTGAGCAAGGATTCCTGCAAGGAGTGCAGTTGAAGTCGTCCGCAAGGAGTGCATTGACAGAAGGCTCAGATAGTTTAACTCTTGTTCTCATTCACTCAGAAGTGAAATTGGGTTATAGGAGCCATGCAAGGAGTGTGCAGGCTAAGGAGAGTCTCAGTCGTGAAACTGGGCGAAGTATTGAAGGACTGCTGCTGCAGGTGTGCGCAGAGTCAAAAGAGCTCAACACTTGGAAGTGTTCGAGGATTTGCCGCAAGGAGTGCGTGCAATAGTCTTTGTGGAGACTCAAAACTGTGGAAGCTCAGGAGAGATAAAGCTTTTAAGCTTGTCAAAGAGAAGCACTAGAAGTTCGTGCCATGGAGTGTTTAAAACAGGTGTTGCACAGTTGCACCGCGAATGGACAAATTTCACGGAGGAATACTTGGTCATTCTCAAGGAATTGGCAAAGGGAGGAAATCAACGGTCGGGATCTTGTGGAGAGGATTTGTGAAATCGTGCCAGCCATTGGATCTGCCAAAGAGGCAAGGAGGTTACAGTCGCGTTCGGAGTTCAAGCTCCAAGGGGCGTGAGTCGTTGGATCGTCGATCAGTTACCCGTCAACCGTCGAATTGGACTGGAGCTACACGAGGTTTACCGTCGGAATTCGAAACATCGGTGTTCTTGTGTTCAAATGTTTTTCGACATTTGAAACCCTGAAGCCCTGGGAAGATATGGACCGTCCATCATTTGGGACGCGTGTCAGGAGTCCAAAGAGAGTCAGGAATCGGTGTATCGGGTTTCCTAAGAACAAGAGAGTTAGGACATCGCAAGTCGTGAAACCCCGGAGAAATAGAGACCGTCCATCGGAGGAGGACGCATGGAGGCAATCAGCGTCATCGGGAAAAGTCCCGACAAGGAGGTCGTCTGTCGGTGCTTAAGTCATCGGGATATCGGGGATCCCGGTGACAAAGTGTTTGTGCATCGTGAAATCACGAACCACGAAACCCCAACAAGGAGGAAGGTGCCAGAGTGCGGCCAGCTGTCAGCACGTCAGAAAAGGGTTAGGCACCGTAGTGGAAGCCAGTTGTCAGCCTGACGGAGGATCGGGATTCGAGAAATCGGGAATCCTGTGGGTAAGTGTTTTTCAACATTTGAAAACCCATAGCCCCGATGGGGATAAGACTGCGGTCACAGGTTAATGGTCATATGAGTCAAAGCCTATAGCCAGGAGGGCTAACGCGTATAAGAGCGCATCGGGGTTCGAAGGATCGTGAGTCTTAGGGGTGAGTGTATTTTGACATCAGAAACCCCGTAGCCCCGATGGGAGTGATGACTATGGTCATATAGAGGAGGTCACATAGACGAAGAGCTTAGCCTAGAAGGCTAATGGGTATTTGAGCGCATCAGGATTTTGAAGTCAGAAACCCCGACGAAAGGAGTATAAGGCTATGGTCTTATAGAAGCCGGTCGTGTGGACTAAGGGATTAGCCAGGTGGGGATAAAAGAAACAAAGGAGCGCATCGGGGGTCGGTGATCCAAGTTGCTGGAATATCACAGGTATCCAAACCCCAATAGAAGAAAGGGAGGCCCTGTGTTTAGTTGTTGTGGGTGGAATATTTCCCGATAGGGAATTAGGGAACCTTTGAGTTTCTTCGGGACGAGCAAGGAGAGAAGGTCCTGTGAGCGGACATGCCCTGGGTGGCGTGTCTGCATCATCTGTTGAGTCTGAAGAAGGATGGAGGTTGGAGAATGTGTATAGATTATAGATCCATCAACAAGATAACCATCATGTATAGATTTCCTTTACCCAGAATGGATGAATTAATGGATTGCTTGAGTGGAGCTAGTTATTTTTCCAAGATAGACTTGAAGAGTGGTTATCATCAGATTAGGGTGAGAGAAGGAGATGAATGGAAGACAACATTAAAAACAAATGAGGGTTGTATGAGTGGTGTATTATATCATTTGGATTAACAAATGCACCGAGTACGTTTATGAGGTTGATGAACAAAGTACTCAAAGAATTTATTGGTAAGTTTATGGTTTTTTATTTAGATGACATTCTAATATTCAGTAGGAGTGAAGAGGAGCATTTGAGACACTTGAAGACGGTGTTGAGGAGGTTGCAACAAAGAAGTTGTTGGTGAATTTGAAGAAATGTTCTTTCATGAAAACAAAACTTGTATATTTGGGGTTCATAATCTCTTAAAATGAATTGAAAATGGATCCAAAGAAGGTAAGGTAAATAAGAGATTGGATTTCTCCAATAAGTTTGTTCAAAGTAAGACGTTTTCATGGATTGGCAAGTTTTTATAGGAAATTCATCAGAAATTTCAGTAGTATTTGTGCACCCATACTGGACACCATAAAGAAGGAGCATAGATCTTTTGATTGGACAGAAGAGGTTGAGAAAGGATTTAGAGTGATGAAAGAAAATAAAACAGAACAACCTATTCTAGTTCTACCATATTTTAAGAAGACTTTTCAGGTTAAGTGTGATGCTAGTGGAGTGGCCATTGGTGCAGTTTTAAGTCAAGACAATAAGCCTGTTGTTTATTTCAGTGAGAAGTTGAATGATGTTAAGAGAATGTATTCCACGTATGAAAAGGATTGTTATGTTGTGATTCGAGATTTGAAAAAGTGGAGGCATTATATTATTCTGAAGGAGCTTGTCTTGTATACTGGTAATCAGGATTTGCAGTTTATAACCACACAAGATAAATTGAGCCAGAGACATGCCAAATGGGTATAATTCATGTAACATTTTACTTTTTTATTAAACATATTAGTGGAATCACTAACAAAGTTTCATATTCTTTGAGCAGGAGATGTTTGATCTTGCAGGAATTTCAAGCGGACACATTGGGGTTTGAAAACCTCAAGGAGATGTGTCAAGAAGACCCAGATTTAAAAGAAACGTATGAAGCATGTGAGAACCATTTTCTAAGGGACAAAAATAAATGGATGGAATATATTATCCAAGATGGACTATGGTTTAAGGGAAGTCGATTGTGTATCCCAAAATTCTTAATGAGGGATAATTTGCTAAAGGAGAATCATAGTGGAGGATTGATTGGACACTTTGGCTATGATAAAACATATGTTCGGTTGAGTTCTTCATAATATTGTCTAGGCATGAGTTCATATGTGAATAAGTTCATGGATAGATGAAAAATCTACCAATATGCTAAAGGAAAGAAGCAGAACACGGGATTGTATCAACCATTTCCTATTCTGGATAGGCCATGGGATGCTATAAGTATGGACTTTGTTCTAGGATTGCCAAGAACCCAGAGGGGAAATGATTCAATATTTGTGGTAGTTGACATATTTTTGAAGATGTCACATTTCATATCGTGTCACAAAACCAATAGTGCTACTCACATAGAAAATTTGTTTTTCAAGGAAATTGTGAGATTACATGGGTTTCCCAGGAGCATAGTTTCAGACAAAGATACTGAATTTGTGGGACACTTTTGGAGGACATTGTGGAAGAAGTTGGGGAAAAATTTGTTTTTCAGTTCAACATATCCTCCTCAGACAGACGGATAGACTGAGGTAGTGAATCAAAGTTTAGGAAACATGTTAAGAAGTTTGTTCATGGGACATAACAATTAGTGGGATCAAATTCTTCCACAAGTAGAGTTTGCATATAATGACTCACCAAATAGGAGTACTAGTAAGATCCCATTCCAAATAGTGTATGGAATGCATCTAAGAGGAATTTCATAATTAAGAGACTTGAGACAAGATGAATTCCAAAATGCAGGAGCAGAGGACTTTGTTGTAGAGATGCAAAAGTTGCATGATTAGATCAAGGGACAACTACAGAAAAGAAGCTAGAAATACAAAAGAATAATAGACCAGAGGAGAAGAAAGGTAAATTTTGAAATTGGAGATCAGGATTTAGCACATATGAGGAAGGAAAGATTTCCAAAAGGGAAATATAACAAGTTGAAGATGAAAAATATAGGACCTTGTAAGATCCTCAGAAAATTTGTTGCAAATTCATATGAGATTAAATTGTCAGAGGACATTGTAATATCACCAATATTCAATGTAGCATACTTATACCTTTACAAGATGGATTACACAGAATGGACATATGGTTAGGAGGAGATTCATTGGAAGCCACAGACGCCCATATCAGAGAAGCCACAGATAGAGAAGATTTTGAATCAAAGGATTGCTAAGAAGACTAGGTGAAAAAATTATTATGAGTATGTGGTTAAGTGGAAAGATCATCTAGCAGAAGATGTCAGTTGGATAACTGAAACTAATATCCAGAAGCATGGAAGGATAGTACAGGAGCTCATGGATAGGAGTCCATGAATATTTTTGTCCAGATGAGTATGATGCATAAGCATCACCATCAACGTTCAATGAGGCCAAGTGAAGGAAAACTCAACATCCAACATGTGCACTCAAACTATTTTTTATCCCAAGGGGAGCACGTCATTTACTGTTTTGAAAGTATTGAAATTAAAATCCCTTTAATGTTTTTAGGCTTGATCCATCATATGAGATCGCAGGAGATTGTAATTTCTTTAATGCCTAAGGGTTTGTATATATTTTGAGCATCGACTCGTATCTATATTGTAAATGCCCATTTAATTATAAAAAGTCTTAGTGGTAGAATTCTTTTATTATGATGTGAAAGCACTAGCGTAGTTGGAAGGAAGGCTCGAGAATCCCCTTCATGTATAAATATATGTAATCTATGCCCAAATGAGGTTGTTGAGAGTTGTTGAAGAATAATGTAATTTGTTGTTGGATTTTATTGTTATCTTGATGAAGAAGAGAAGAAGTGGAGATATGTAAAAACCTATGTAAATATTTCAGAATGAATATAATAGAAGAGAATTGCTTTCAGATCTCTGCATATGCTTACCTGTGAATAACTGGGTAATGTTGTGTTCTTTGGTTTCTGTGTTTTATATGTCTATGTGTGTATTTCATGATTGAATGAATGAACCTATGATGTTATATAAGTTTCAATTTTTTCTCTTCTGAAAACAAAGGTGCAAGGAGTGCAGAGTGGCCACGCAATGAGTGTGAAGGCAGCGTCATTTTCAGACTCGGTAGCTCATGAGAGATAACGTGAATTATGCAGAGTGAGTGCAAGAAGTGCACGTATAACTCAGTGGAGTATAGAAGCTCAAGAATACATGCGAAAGGCATGCAAAGGGCCAACACGCAGTCAAGTGTTGAAAGAGACTCAAGGAATATGAGCACAAGGAGTGCATGGGAGGATTTTAAAAAAATCTTCAAGTTTCAAGTTTCAGTGGAGCATAAGGTGTGTTTCAGAAGTTTGAATCACTTCGAGTGATAAATATCAGGAGGGACATCAAACATAACCCTTTGGAGAAAGAACCCTTTCATTTTCAAGGTTGAGTGGACGAGATTTGATCAAAGAGGAGGAATTATATCTTTCATAGCCGCCAGATCTGGGAAAGTCACGCAGGTGTTAACTCCCTAAGACTTTGTGAATTCGATGATTTCCATGTGTTGCGTGCAAAGGAGACAAGTTTCCTGAAGTCTCAGAATTTGGAGTGGGTATGGATCATCCATTTGTGAGAACACATGTTTGTATATCTAGTGTTGTTCAAAAGTCTGACAATCCTGTGATTTGGAAGTGTTGTAGTAAAAGTGTGTGGAACTCCCGAAGTTTCGAAGCTTGGAATATATCCTAGCCATTGGCACAAAGAGCCACATGTCAACAGATCTCAGAATCTGGAGATCTATCACTCTAGAGGAAACTGAGTGTAAGTTTGCTTGGGTCAAGAAATCTTGAAGGCCTGAAGACCAAACAATATCTCGATCGTCCATATACGAGGACAGATGGATCGTTGATCAAAACCCTTCATGAGTTCACCATTTCGACACTATAGAAGATTTAAGTTGTTTTTTTGTGAAAGGATCTAAAGCCCAAAGCATGAAGTAAAGATCAACCATTGATCTAGGGTGAACAACAATTGTCCAATCTACTAATTTAGAGTTCACACATTTGGGGGTATCGCATGTTGGAGAGGTTAAACTCCCAAAGCCCAGGGGCCCGAAATACCTGTGAACTGTAGATTTTGGCATACGTTGAGAACCGTTGATCTTCCACATAGTTCGTTTGTTCACAAATTCGACATTTAGGAAATATTGTGTATTGTAGTTGGAACTCCCGAAGCCCAAAGCTCTGAAGTCCCAAATTCTTCGCTAAAGTTGAAAGCTAGCCCACAAGTTTTGGCCCAAGGTCACGTGGAAGACTCCACTGGAGTATCAGGACCCTCGTGAATGTGATTTTTTTGTGCAGGGAAAAGATAAAATTCCTTGGAGAAATAATTTGAGGGTTCAACAAGAGCCTAAGAGCTAATTTGACTCCTTAGTGTGAACCATCCTATACCAGGAGGTCACGTGAGCCACGGGAGGTGGTGGGGATTTTCATTGGTTATGCAGATGCCAGGTATCATAGGAGATGACCCACCTACACATTCTCTCCCCTTAGGAGAGAAATACGAACCATCCTAGCTACAAATGTATAGAGAATGTGTTCTACAATGGAAAAATGGTAGAAGGTCCCTCTATACTCTTATCAATTCAAATTTGAGAGAAGTAGGACATCTGGTAGTCCATCCTAAGGTAAAATTTCACAAGTTGACCAACACTATGCAAAATATTGAGTAAGAGGATTAAAATATTTGGTCAATGGTGCTCCTCATTATGGAGTGGTGGTAGCTCAGAGGAAATGGTTATCCATCCTACTAGCTAGAAAAGGACCTCAACTATTCAAAGGTTGACCATGTCCAACACAAGAGTCAAAGGTTCAATTGAGTCACCTAGAATAATAAATAAATAAGCTCAATTGGACAAAGATAACACTCCACAAAACAACATCAATAGGTTAAAAATATGGTGGTAAGCCTAAGTAAAATTGGTTGGAAAACTAGGGGTGGTATCAAGAACTAAAAACCTGCATCTAGTTTCAAGAAGCAATTTTGGATCAAATGAATGGTTTTCTCACAAATTAAGACATCTATAAAGGAATACAAAGTGCTCATTCTTAGGGTTGGCACTTTGGGGAATTTAAGAGGCTCATACAACCAAATTTGTTAGATCAGAAACCTTAATCACATATAGATAGTAAAAGCAACAAACACCAAGAGATTCATTCCTTGCATTATGTTTCAGTATGTAACTCTCTTTTTTTTTTTTTGTTCTTGGAAAGCCACCCCTCTCATATGGCTTCTTGTATTAGATACCATTAATAAAATCTCAAGCAACAATGTATGAAACATATTCAATGTTATTGTGTGGTGTATAGTCATGGCATAGAAGTGATTTCCTCTTAACAAATGACCATTTCTTGTCATTTCTTTATGCATTTAAATGATATGTAGAGGGTACCTCCATGCATTTGAATGTATGAGGATGTATAATTGTTTGAAGCATGTTTTATTGATATGTATACATATGTTAGAACTACCGAATTCTTAATTGCTCAGCACGTTATTCTATTTCCATAAGATACAAGATTCATTCTCTATAGTGCCTTGTTCACTTATTTTTTTTATCTTCTAATACACCACTTCACTCACCTTTAAATCTTAATTTTATGAAACAATCATGTAAATATGCCTCTTGGGGTCAAGATTTTTTATCATATGAGCTAAGACTGTTTGAGGGCCAAGAGTTTTGAGAAAGAGAGAGGAAAAAACTAAATAAATGTCGCAAAATTTACATATTTCACATATGGATTTAAGACTCACCCTGATTTTTATCCCCTGGAGTGCCTTGGCATCATTCCAATAATAAACTGGAACATCTTGAGGGATAACAATACCCTTGATTTGTATCCTACAAATTTCCCATTTCATCCATTCCATCTTTACATACCAACAATTCAGGACAACTCATAAAGTCCCAACCTATGGCATTACAGATCATATATGCATGCATTATAGGGAATATAAGCTATGTAGAATTGAACTTAACAGAGAGAATAATTTACAAGTTCACACATCCATTCATTCCTTAGATTATAAATTTGATTTCCTTTCATAGGAAAACCCAATACAAAAGATATATTATTGTTCATATGGGAAAACATAGGCAATACAACCATTCACTTTCCTTATAGACTCTATTCCATAGACATGAAATTACATCCATTATACCAATATGGATATTTCTTAACCTTCAAAAGAAAATACAGAGTTCATTCACTCAAATGTGAAAAACATACACAATTCATTCATTTCCATAACTACACAAGAATAGATACTTGCAAAGGAAACATGTATTAATCCCATTAAACATGCATACACACTTATATTTATAAAATTTGCAGCCAACCCAACTAACTGAGGGTGAATGCATTTCCATCCAACCACGGGCTCAAATGCATTAGATCTTTGCATTCTAGCCACCCGTGTTCCAAGCCATGATACCATTAGGGAAATCACTCAAGATCCTAGGGAAAATTTGAAAAGTTGAAGGTCACTCTCCTTCACACAACCACTGCTTGAAAACCATTACACCCACCATGCCTAGGGCCTCCACTAGGTTTATCATATGCCCTCCCATCTTCAATCCCATGACCCTCTCAACTCTGGTCAGGTTTTTGGCTTCTCAAACTAGTCATTCAAACAATATTTCTATAAGACTCATTCTTGTCTGCTCCATGCGTGGGTTCTTCCACTCCTATGAGATTCTTCCACACTCTCTGCATCTTCATATTTCTCTTACTCATGGAATATTCCATACTTTAATTTAGAAATTCCTTGTCAATTTGTGGGTTCCTACTACCCAAATCTATTATGTCTTCCTCTACATGAGTTTTTCCTCTGGTGCATGAGATCTCCTATGCCCACATGCACAACGTACTTTCTCATGTTCCTCATCTTCTTTTTGTTGTCTCTTTGTTCCCCTTCTCTGAACATACCCGTGTGTTCTTCTCCTATTCTCCTAGAAGGTTCACGAGTTCTTCCAGGTAGCTAAAGGTTGTCCATAATCCCCATGGACTTACCAACATTCAATCTAATACATTTACGTTGGAAGTACTTACTCAACCACCAAATTTTCATTTATTTAATGATTGGCTTCAAAATTAAGTTAAAGGGAAGTAATGGTTATTTCTCCCAACATAATTCTTCAAGGTGGCTTGGGGTATTTTAACACGTGAATCACATGTCTATGCCTCCTTACTAATCTCTCTTGTGGTATCATGGACAATTTTGATGATCCACCCTTCAATCAGTTGTGCAGAATATTTCAATTACAAAAACAATGCATTTACAATGTTTATATTCCATGGCATGGCAATCATTAATCAACATTATTTACATATAATCAAGGGATTAAAAATGGGGTGTTACAATTGTGACTAGGCTCTAGAAAAGACTCTTTTAGAATTTCCATTTCCTCCCTATATTTACACTTGTTTCAAGGAGAATGTAAAAAAAATGACTAATATAAGTTTATATGTTTACAAAGCTAAATGATGGAGTGGAATAGGTGAAGGCCATGATAGTTATACTAGTTAAGGTTGGGAATACCATCCATGTTGGTAATGAAAACACCACAAGTGTTTTTCCACAACTCACATATGTTGCAATAAGTTGTTTTGTTGGAATTTCCCTTAGAAGTTCCATCAAATTAAGTATATATTTATTTTGATTTTGATTTTTTCAAACAATAAAAAATTTAAGCTTTGATTTTTTAATATCATCATTTTTTAAAAATAAAATATACTTTAAAATAAATCTTTCCTACTATATTATATTAATACGTTATCAACTTTGTGATATCTCAATTAATTCTTAGTAATTCAAAAGTTAACATAAATATATGTTAATATAATACAACCTAAATTTGCTATAATAAACAATAAAAATATATCAAAACCACATTTTATGCTTGTACTATTTAATGTATTTTCATTATGATGGTTATAAATGGTTGTTAACTTTTCATATCCAACATTATAAAATGAAGAAAAAAAAACATAATTGGATAATTATAGATACCGATAATAAATTGACACATCTACAATATAAATATTGAAACATAACATTTACATATCACTCTTCATTGTCAACACCCTGATTATCTTCCTCGCTTGGAATTATAACATTGTTGTTCTCAAAAATATGTTTTTATCTTGGATCATGTCTCAGTACAAACCACCAATCCCCATCCAACACATCTGGGTAAAAATCACTTGGTTGCAGTGTTTTAGGAAAACATGAGGCTCCTTAGTTTCAACTCACATTTTTCAGAGTTAATACATATTAGTCCATTGTCATGATATTCCCTTACATTTCTTCGGTCAAAGGTATCCAACCATTTGCAACTAAAAACAACACATTGAAAAGATGAGAAGTCCACTTGCATGAACTCTTGATAATTTCCAATGTAACCTAACTTCCCCTCTATTATATTTTGATCACGGTGGCTAACATGACTAGATTGGTCAAACTCAACCTCTACTTCACATTCTTCTGCGATGTGTCCATCATCAACATCCTTAGTGTGAAAATAATTTCCATATTCCCACATAAATGGGAACAAATGCACCTGTAAAAATGGCAACAAAGGATGGTGTCATATGTCTAATAACACAAGAATTAATAAATACATGATGCATGTTATAATTCAAATGTGCATTATAAATTGAATGTGTTACTCAGAGAGATTATTACAGAGTTGTTGCACCTAATCCCTATGTTTAGTTCATCCAACTCTTTCCAAATGGGTAAGGACTAGACATGCCATATTTCTTTTTGATATGGTCAACCACCCAAATCCTCTGATAGACTTTTGGCATAGTCTCTTCTAAATAATCAGTATAAGCATGCTTCTACCATTCAATGATTTGAATTATTTCCTGTCACTATCCCATTTCCTTTTTTTCTCTTTATACAATCTAACCCATGGTTGCATTTCCTCCACATTGTAAATACCAAATTTATTGATGGCATCAATTTCTAAATTTGCTAATGTATACAATAATTCAAAATGAATAGTATGAGATTAAATATATATTATCAACTTTAATGTTGATTGAAAAGTTTGTGAGTACTTACATTTTCGGTGTTACTTAATATTTCATATTTGTTGCGATCTTTATATTTAAATAATTAATTTACACTCTTCCATGGATGTCTTCTAATAGGTGCTAACATACAAAGTAAAACCAACTGAAGAATTCATCGACATTGGGTTAAGTATGGATTCTGAGTATATGTTGAAGTATAAAGTTTTAATTGAACAATTTGGAAGTAGCTACTTTGTTTAAATTCCCTCATTTATTTAATGGAACAACTAGAAACCTTTATATTAGTTATATTGACTATTCTTTTTTATGGTGTATTAAACATGTGGGAAACGAAGTATGGAGTGCAACCAACATAAGAGACTTTGAGAGACAACATGCAACATGGATTCAAAAGAATGTGTATTGTTTATGAAGCAGTTGCTACTATTGTATGTTTTTTTATTTACATAATCATTTATATTCTAGTATATAAATATAGATATGCTTATTACACTTTATTTCTATGTTTGTAGATGGAACATGAAGAGGCGGAACATAAAAAACAAGTCGATCAAGCAAATGTTAGGTTAAATAACCAAAGTAAAATTCCACCTACAAGTGATGATGAAATGAGGCATGGATGTAGCTTGGGGGATGACAAAAATTCAAGTGATGAATGACAATATATATAATTGAATGTTACTGCTAGTTGTATGTTTTGGAATATTTGTTTGTGAAAATCAGGGATTTTGTTTAATGTACTTGACATATTGTGTCAATTACATCACATGTTACCAAAAAGTGTAACAATTACATATTGGTTTCACTTTGATTATTGTGGACCTTTACATTGTCCCATTTTGTATGATGATGGTTCTCTTATTCATATATAATAAAATGGGTTTATTATTTTATTGCATTATTGAATGTTGTAAAATGTTGTGTTGTTGATTAATTAATATATGGATTATGGATGATTTACATTGTTACAAATAACATAGGTGTAATTTGTTGGATAATACATTAACTCAATCATTATATCAAAATACAATAACAAAATATAAAAACAATATTATTTTAAAAAATATTTGATTTTGAGATAATTAATAGAAAATTTGTAAAAAAATATAAATAATTAAAATATATACATATTGGCATATCGTATTATTTTGAACTCACTAAATGGTGTGTTCCATAAAGTAGACATCAATGCATTTTTATGAGTCATACACATTGGTTCCTATTAATTACATTGAAGCATTGAACTAAAAATTGTGAAAAATTATCGTTACTTTAAATGACATAACACGTGATTATATTTATCATTTAAAAATATTAATATGCACGTGATTACAATATGCAATGTGATTTACATATAATATTTTCATCAATTCTTAGTAACAAATAATGGCGTCGACATATCACCTCAAATGTTCAAAATTTCACTTCCCTCTTATGCACATTGTAATATATGCAATGGTGCGAACAAATTATATGAGCATCGGTGTGCCATAAGAAGAAAAAATGAACCATTGCATAATATTTATATGAGCACTAGTGCAAGATATAACAAACAAATATGGAACTAGTGCATAATAACTATACGAGGATTGGTCCTCTCTAGGTTTATGTATCCACCAGTGCATGTTACCTACACCCAAAAACAAAACAAAAAACTCTACTAAAATATACACCAAAATTTATTTTTTTGTTATAGGGAACATCTGTTAAAACCTCTACTACGGATAAAAGACGTTGTAGCAAAGGGTTTTTTGAAAAGTTTTCCCAGTATTTTAACAATAAAAATATCTACAAAAACCTCTTCTACAAGGTGTTATCCTTGTAGTGACACAACCTACATTACAGGCACACAACCAACATTTATAGTATAAAACTTATCCCTCTCAAGGTTGTTCTCATACACAACAGGGTTGATGCTCTTTTCCAGAACCCAACTTCCCCTCACTATCCAAAAATAAAAATTGTCATCTCTCTTACTTGAATTTCCTTTTCCTCCTCCTCCATGCTTGCTTGACCCTCACTCTTCCCCAAGATGATTGCTTGACTCTCACACTTCTCCCATGCTTTCTTGTAGTTATCCCATGCTGTCATAACTAGGTGATTTGACTCCCTCACCCAACCTCTAACATGAATTCAATGATTGAGTATCTAATAATTAAAAGAAGGATTGCATGGTAATGACACATTAACTTAGGAAAATGATATGGGTTTTCCCGTAGACCTCCTTTATCCCCCTCTCCTATGAAATCATTCCCCCCCAACATTATCGTCCCTCTCATATTGTATCCAACAATGTATTTTTATTAATCAATGTATGTACATATTACAATACTAAGCTCTCTAACCTTTAATCGATATAGGCTCTCCGACCCAAAAAATTACTGGCTCACCATCCTAAATCACAATTGCACAATTACATTACAATTTATGAGGATTAAAACAAGGAATGTTACACCCCATCTGCCTTATTTTTGTTCTTTCATAAGTGCACATCACCATACAGGTGTACATACATATAACAATGCTAGGCTCTATGGCCTTTAATCAACATGTAGGCTCTCTGACCTAATATCACATAGACACTCCAACCTAAAACATATATACAAAGGAAGTTCGACCTAAAAAACATACATAATACTTGCATAGTTTAGTAACTCTTGTAGCAATTCCAACCAACAATATTGCATTCCCCTCAGTCTGTACAAACCAAGGAAGTGTACCCCCTTCTCTACTATGTAGTCCCTCGGGTTTTATCACTTCCCTATAGGGCTCCAAAACTATTGGAATAGGATTGTGGGACCAGTTTTGGGAACTGTGTGACATGCACAAAAGAAGGAAAGATAGTTGGTGCACTTTCATGGATCAGCACGTGCAAAGGAAGGAGTAACATTAGAATCCATTAGGAATTTTGGGTCCATTGATACAAGATAAGCCCTATTATAATTGTATAAATATGTAAGGGTTTTGGGATAAATAGGAGGAGAAAATGAGATGTAAGGAAGGTATTTAATGGAATGTATGCAAGGTATGCAAGATAGGTAAGAGTGAAGTGTAAAAGAGAGAGATAGAGGGATAGGAGAATGGCAAGGGAATAATGTATGAGCACAATGCACATATTTTGTAATGGATGTCCTAAATAATATAATAATAAGTCGGTCATTGTGGACGTAGCCCATCTTGGGTGAACCACATTAAATCATGGTGTCTATGTGTTATGATGTGATTGTTCTATTTATTGTGCATATGATATATGTTATATTGTTATGAATATGTTACATGTTATTATGTTTTTGTGCACCTAATATAACATATAATGAAAAATTTCTATGTATAATGATTATGAGGATATCCTCCCATCCCTTCATCACTACAGAAACTCGGTTCCTGAAGTTCCCATAGATACCTCGGGTGATACTTCACCTACTTTCGGATGATGCCGAAAGGGCCGGTTTCTGAGGGTTTTGTTGGTGAATTCAAGTTGAACCCTGGGTCTTCCCACTATGTGCCAACAAATGGTTCTCTTGTCATGACCAAGATCTGTGATTGAGGGGAATGTGGAGGATGACTAAGGAAGATATAGGATGGTGGTTAGAGGAAAAGGAGTGTGAGTTTTCCAAAGATCAAAATAAGAACCCACAGATCAACTCGAAGAAGTGGTTATAGAGGTATTCTTTTACAGACTTACATCATATTTTCTTTGTTGATTTCCCAATAGTTTTGGTTGAGTGGTTACAAAGGTTAGATGAAAAGAATGGAACATTACACATTGTTTTGTTGAGGCGTTGGACCCTTGTCTTGATTCGGCAAGTTAATACCATATTTTTGGATATCACGCGTAGTTGATTTATGGCTGGATAGTATATTGGGGGGTTATATTATTGAGTTTGCTATAGATTGTACCCAATCATATAGTTTTTCTAAAAAAGAGTTCTTTAAAGGTACATATGGAAGATATTTGAAATCACTATATTCTTGGAATAAGATGTTGTTGTGTGATAAAGGGGTTATGAATTTGGAACAAGATGTTGTTGTGTGATAAAGATTCCATATGAGTAGCATAGTGAATGGTTCATTGCAGGATTGTTACCACATATACAATTCCCATTGACACAACAAAATATTACATCACATTCAGAAGCACAAGATATTTCCATGAAGTTGGAAGCATCCCCTATAGGAGAGAATGGCTTAGGTTCAATCATAGTTAGCAACATTGACAATTCAGTCGCAGGAGATTTCTAAAGGGAAGGAAAATCACGATGAAGTCTGGTGTGTTACATGCAGAAAGGAAGGTCATCATAAGAATGAGTGTCCAGCCTTTAAATATTATTTGGATACAGGAGCCCCGAACCCCTTGGCCTCATGAGGAGGGGAATGGCGTGAGATATGAAAAATGATGGGTAATCATCCAACTGCTTGTCCCTTGATGCAGAAATATCAGAGCACTTCGAAAAGCTTATTTTGTAATTTTTCTAAGTTTGTAGGACATGACAAAAATGATTGTTTCACACTTGATCTAATGAGAGAATGCACCACAAATGCATACAAAGTTCAAGGGGAGGACAAATCAGAAAGAGGGGTATCACAATATAATACTCCGAGTGGATACAATGACATAGGAAGAGGAGGATTCAACATAGGAAGAGGACTGATTATCTGCTATAATTGTAACTACAATATACCAGATGAATAATAATATCTGGAACAAAAATATTTAGCAAGCAGTAATGGAACAATAAGATTATTGCTAGAACGATACCATAACAACACCAGAAAGCACACCTTTATTAGAAATAGAAATTTTCACTTGCCTCTTCGAAGGGGAAACCTCCAACAAGGAAGATCTCTATTACAATAATCTCTAATAAAAAAATCCAATACCTCTTACTCTTATTTATACTAATTCTACCTTATAAGGAAATTTCTAGAGGAAAATCTTTCTAGAAGCGAAAGCTTCTATTAGGTCTTCTTACATTGATTTATTCTCATTTATTTATTAGGCCTTATTAATTAATGTTAGCCTTTATTACATAGAAATCATATCCTACTAACTAATGACCCATGAAGAGGGGTTAGGATCAGATCCTAACATGCCCTCCCCCTTCAAAAGAAACCTTTTCCTCACGATCGAAGGTGTGGAAACTGCTAGAGTGTTGGTGAAATTATATGTATAATATATATCCAATCATTAATATGTCAACCAAGATTAGTAATAAACAGATTTGTTACACCATATGTGCCAGAAACATGTGCTTTAACTATGTCTAGTGAGTATAGTAGAAATTAAATCATTTCATATATACACTATGTTTTATCTAAACTCTAATCACAATCCTTAGTATGAAATCCAACAGAAAATATATCAAAATGTGGATGTCCTAATCACTATGTAACTAAATATTCCTAGTATATACTCCACACACTTTGCAAGATTCAAATGCACTCCAAAGACTGTTCTACTTCAACAATCAATTAGTACAGAAAACAAGGTTTTCCATTTACTGGCTCAGGAAAACAAAAGATGGAATCTTGTCTTGTTCCTATAATGACACACTTGAATGTTAATTCTCAAGCAATACCTATATGATTACTCACACATTATTTCAAAATCATTTAATGCAACACAAAAGGAAATTTGATACAATCTCACAATCTAATAATTCTTGGAAATCACTTTGTTTCTACACATGGAGTAGATGTCTCATTGAGACTTTCCATTTGTTGGCTCCTGTAATACGAAAGATGGATTCTTGATTTTCTCCTGTATTAACACACTTTGAAATTCAAAATAAATTCCAAAATAATGATTTCTTTCCTAAGAACACATATTCAATAGGAAATCACACTTCAAAAATCTCTACAACTATTTCAAGTCTACCAATCACTGAAAAAGAAGATAAATTAAATGCATATGGTTCTAGTGCACCAAACTCATCACAATCATGATATCATAAAAAAATTCACACCTTGCTCACACTTAACATCTATACTATATTTAAATCAAACAAGAAATCGAATTAGCAAATATAATACCAGGTGTCGAATGAATAACAAACGGGTACAGGACAATCACAGATTAGTACCAGATCACAATAAATGAGTACATGAATAAACACTACACTATAATATACAATAATCTCACCAAGTTGGACTGGTGGGCCCTTGTTGATTATTGGAACAGGGGAAGACACAGGGTTCAACGCTTAACAATGCACCAACAAAACCCCGACTATCGACCCTTTCGGAAACATTTGTGAAGCAAGCAAAGTCTCACTCGAGGTAGAAGCAGGGGGGTTATAGGACATAGTTGTCTATAACTAGGCTAGGACACGATTTTGTGATAAGAGCACTTCACAGAATATTCAGTTAATGCTTAGGAAGTGAACATGCATTAGTTTATTAACCTCATTAACACCGCAGGGTATGATCAAAGACAGATAAGCGCAGTAACAACAAGTGATTATGCACCTTGAGCACTTAGCACTTAGCATTGTGAGTTAAATATAGCATTCAGTTACCCTTTAACATAAGTAAAGTACTTAAGAAACAAAATATATATTCACTACACATCATAATCAAATCACTAAGAAAATGCACAATAGAAATGACACCGCACAAAGCAAACCATGAGACACTAGATATACTTGGGTCACCCCAGGGTAGGGCTACGTCCACAAACCGCTTTGCCTCTTTATTATTTTCCAAAATATTACATCCAGTCAGTCCTGTGCACTAAGCCATAGAGTCGAACTTCACACAAGACAAGAGATCTACGCACTAAGCATTAGATCCTCCTTCTTTACCTTCCAAAAATAGGGCAAATGCACAGAGACAAAATCTCTTATCACGACACTTAGCACCTTCTCCACACTAAGCATCAAAAGCACTAAGCTCGGTATAAAAAATCACAGTCGAGCACAAAGCCTCAACCACATGCATTCCTTCACACACAGAACTACTGCTTCTACAATACATTCCTCTTTATTTATACTTTACAAAATCTTACAATAAGGCCTAAGCACAGGGAAAAACCATGGGCTGACATCCCATAAACTCATTAAAAATACCATAGGACCCCTTATTGGGTCCACATAACTCTCAAAATAGGTGAGATCCGCGATCTCAGCTTCGCCTGGGCACTCCTACTTCAACCAACGTGTCGAAGTCCAAAAGTGGGCCAAAAACTCCAAAACTGACCAAAGTTTCCCCAAAACTTGGTCAACGCCCAACATGCCCCCAACACTCACCTGTGACTCATCCTAAGTCACTCAAATTCAGACAATGCTGCTTCAAAATCCTCGTGCTTAACTCAAATTTCCATGACTTGCTACCTCGCCTAAGCCTCCTGCTCAGCGAGCTCCTGGACTGTATTCTCTGTAACAGGCCCTTCCAAGCATTGTTCTACTACTGCAACTACTTGATCTAATTGTGAACCCCGACCATCGATCTCCTTGAACACCTTGCAAGCTTCATCTTTCACAGGTTGTAAGTTTTGTGTTACTTCCATCACCTTAACCTGGAGGGTAGTGATCTGTTGTTGTACTGTGCGCTTTTCCTAGGATCTCTTCATCCTTTCCACTAATGTGAGTAACTTCATCTGTGCCTACAATGGAAATTCCTTTTGTTGGGCCTCTTGTAACTAAACCTATTTCTTTTTTAACTCTGGATCCTTAGCGAGGCATTCATACATCTACGCACTTATGTCACTCAACTGTTTACATGCCGAGGTGAGGGATTTTATACTTTATACTGTTTTTTTGGCGAACTCGTCCCTCTGGTCATGCACCTCCTGCAGGGTGCTCGACACTATTTGGGCCTCAAGTTTAGATATCATAGCATGAAACTGTTGGAGGGTCTCTATGAGCTTCGCTACTTGAGCTTTGACAGGCTCTTTCTCCTCCTATACCAAGCTTGGCATAGAGCGACACACTTTTCTTACTTCTTTTTTTATCATGGCCTGCTTTGTGAGCAACTACTCTTTTTCCTTTTGTAGTTGGGCTTCACCATATTTCATTTCCTTATGAAGCTTCACCTAAAGATCTACTTTCTTTCTTTCATAGGCAGCTACACTATCATGCGCTTCTCATAACTATACTAGGACTTCGTCTTTCTCCTTTTTCAAGGCTTCTGTAGCCTTCTCCTCTTCCTGAGCTCTCTAGAACCGAGATTTTGTTGCATCAATAAAAATTATTAGATGGGCTTCTCTTTCAGTGGTCATTTCTCTTTGTTCCCTTCTATATGCCTCCAAACCTGCCTCTAATACTTCGACCTATTCTGGAGGTATTCCTTTAAGGTTGACCTCAACATCCAAGTTGGGACTAACCTGTAGTGCTGCAGGGGTGGGAAACTTGACACTATACTGGGGGAGGGTGATCCAAATCCCTGGTTCACCCTGTGGGGTTGGTTCATCCCCCAAGTATACGGTCTGTGATGAGGAAGGTGCAGACGGTGCAGTAGGCACTGCGTAGACCAAGCAAACACCATGCTACACTTCCTTCAACTCCCTCTCAATCCTTTCATATAACTCCACCTGTTTCTCTTCATATCTCTGCAAAATGTCTTCCGAGGCATCCTCCATAGCTCTGTGGACCAAACTAATGTCATCATCAGTGAGAGAGACTTCCAACTGTGGCTTAATGGCATGCATTTTCTTCCTTGCTGGAGGTTTCTTCAGAGTAACTTTCCTCTTTTGTGGGGTCACTGTCACAATAGGGGGATCTTCAGGTGGTGGGGTGCTAGATCCCAAGTCAAATGTAGCTTCACCTCCTCCTTGCTCTTCTTCTCCTTCATCTCCTCCTCCCTGTCCTTCTGCTTCGTCTTCTCCTCCTCCCAGCGAGCTAGAATTGTTATCTCTAGAGGTTTCTTCTTCTTCCTCTTCGTCACTCTCTATGTCTTGGACTTCAACCTACTTTTTCCATTCCCTCTTCTTCTTTGTCCCACTGGACTGCCCAACATGTTCATCTCACGTAACCATCGAGCTTCCTATAGTATCATTATTAGATAAATCTGCATCGGCAATAGGTACAAGAAATTATTTTGGCCCATCCTTTATAATCTATTCCATATCTTCATTTGTGAGCTTATAATATGACTGCAATATTTCCTGGTGCTCATCTCTTTGCACGGTGATGTAAATGAAGTGGGGATCAGCGCAGAACTTCACTATGGGACCGTACTAATGTAGGGTATGTGGTATCATATGAGGGAATGCTTCAATGGCGACTTTCAACTACTGATAATATCTATGACACACGAGATTAGACTTCCACTGCTTCGCCATGTCATTGGTATACCACAGGGTGGATAACGGAGTGGTCAGGGGCTCCGTAGGTTCAATCTCTGGGAAAGTAGCTCCTTCAGGCATCTTCCAAGCCACAAATTCAATCAGGATGATCGACCAATTGTAGTGAAACTCATATCCTAAGTCCTGGTCTTTGCGACGATATTTTTCTAACTCGTTGACGAGGTAGTTCACCCAATTCATCTGCAGGCCCTCCACACACTTCCCTGCGAGGTACACCATGAAACTGATGATCTGTGTGGGGCGGTTCTTCCTCGCTAGATTTCCATCTAAGAGTTGAAAATAAAGGCGCACTGCTCCATCCTGTATGGAGGCTACCTTGTAACCTTGCTTCCCCTTCTCTACCTCTCCATAGGCTTCTTTGATGCACTATGCTAAAGAATGGTTTGAGGTCTTCCCTGGGTAGAACTGTTGTGGGTCAAGACCCTTCAAACTTAAACCTGTGATCTGGTATATCAGC
>ML794938.1:0-20137 GCA_009831015.1 Picea engelmannii
TTAGTATCCTTAACAACTTTAGCCATAACCTATGATTCAAAAAGAAGAAAATCTCTAAGGCCTTATATGGGGTCAAAAAACTACAATCAACACACACCTCTAAATGACTCTCTAAGATTCATCCAAGCAAAATCACTCTCCCAAAAATCATCCGAGGGTGGTTAGGTCTTGATTCCAATCATCCCAGGATGTAATTGGAACTATGCCAAGGCACCTCATAGTTAAAAATCAAATATAATTTTAAAGCTATATTGTGTGGAACTCTTTTGGTAATATTGAATTGCTCAAAACCCTCAAAATGTACGGAGATGATGATCAAAGGACTCTCAACCCAAGGGGAATTTTCCCATGTATATCAAACATCTTGGTTTAAAGGTGACAAGTGGATGAATACATGAGGAAACATAATGAATCATACAAGGCATTTTGGTGAATAAATCTTGCAGTCTTTGTAGAAATAAAATGTACTGAGCATAAAGAATTAAGTAGTCTAAATCATGTGAATCTGAATTTGTGAAGGGAATATGCATAAGACAACATAATGTTTAACATATTAAGTAGTCCCAGAATAAGTATGCACTCATTCAATCATACCAAACATATATGAAACAAAAATTGGTCATTAATGTGTAATCAATTTCAATCACAAAAGAACATCACACATTTACAATGAATATGATGCAAATTGTTGTCTGAGAATTTTATTAAAAGGCAAATTAGATTTACATTGTTTGAAGAATAGGTATGGCTTTACATGGAGAACAATACAATGGAGTACAATACAAGGAGATGATACAAACTGATACCATCATGGTGGATGGATCTCTGCAGGCCCTTTGTCCTCTTCTCATAATCCGTCTTTTCTTCTTTGATCTCCTTTGATCTTGCAACCCTGAGAACAAGTTACACTTGTATTCCCAAAAATGTGGGCCTTTGCATAATGGGCCTCGCTTCTCCTTTATAATTGTACTTCTTCCCAAAACCACTTCTTCATACTTCTTACTGCTTTCTTGTTCTTGAAATCATTTCTTGTTTCTTGAAGTGTTTTACCTCAATAAAAAATTAATTACATGGTAAAATTATTTACCAAATTTACCCTTGTGGGGTTGGTCGCGAGCTGCTTGATTCTCCTTGTCTTGACAATTGTATTTTGGCATACTGGTAAATTTGTTTCCAATATTTTCCAATTGGATACTTGTGCTCATTCATATTTCTTACTACCTCATCCAAATTGGTATATTGCTCATATACTGGTGTAGGTAAGTTCTTGAAGATCATCTTCAAATTATCTAGTAGCTCAAAATCTCTTGCCAATAGTTGTACAATATCTTTCCCCTTTAGGGTTCCATCAAGATTTTCAAATTTAGTATTACCGCTCCTCTTTTCATCTAGTATATGATGATAACTTCTCATTACGTAAATATCTCCATGTCCATCCCAAAAAGATGGAAGCCCATGCTTCATGACATCACTGAAAATCTTCTTGAAAGAGGTGATATCCCTTAAAGGATCGTGAGCTTTACCTTCTGCATTATGTAGCAACCTCTTCTTTGTAATGACATTTTTAGCATCCATGATAATGCTTGTTCTGTCATTGAATTTTAGTACCTTCAACTCTTCTTTTGTTCTATTGTTTAAGAACTTTACTACATCACTGGCCAAATCTGGCTTATTCTCCAACTCAATAGTTTTCCTTTTTATCCCTGCCAAGCCAAAGGTAACTAGTTCTAACTCATCCTACACTAGGAAAAAATGAGCCCAATTATGAAATACTATTGTAGCTATGTTGTCCCAAATCAAGTGCTTATCTCCTGTCTGGATTGACCTTCCAGTAATCTTTACTTCCATCTAAACTACTTCCTTTTGTGCTTCCTCTTTGCCAAATTCAATTTGTGCTAATGTATTTCTCTCTTCTTCACAATCTCTTCCAATTCTGCTATCCTTTCATCCTTGGACCTGAGTTTGTTTGTTAGGGTATCCAACTCAATTTATTTGACACTTAAATCAGCCATAACTTTTGATAAGCCATAAGTTGGGTCCATTGGAAAAGTATGAGCTGTAGCTGATTTTGCTGCCTCCAATAATTGAGTCTGTTGAACTTTCAATGCTTCATTTTTAGTATCTAGACGCCCTACTATCCTCTTACATTCCATCAATTGTTGATATAGCTCTTTTTCCCCCTCTTGGCTTGCTTTCAACTCAGGATTATTCACATGTTGCACATATTGCACATTTGGCACATTCCGTCTCTTTTTGAGGAATTTTATTTCATTGTCCTTCTGCTTTATCAGTTCTCCCACAACAATAAGATTATTGGGGTCTACTCCCAAAGCAACAATTTTTCTTTCCAAGTCACTAATTTGAGATTGCTTAGCCTTAGTAGCTAGCTTCTCCTACTTTAATTACTTGTCAATCCTGAGCACCATATGATGCATCTTCTGTACACTAACAATGGATTACAAGACTACTCTATAAAGGATGTTAGTGGTCTGTTTACAAAGTTCAATCATATCCACTAGGTGGACCTCACCAAATTTAATCTTCATCTAGGTGGCTTTGTAATCAGCAGGAGAAAGGGATTTGGACACCTTTGACTCAAGTATATCCAAATTGAAAGTACCTTGTTGGTAGTCCACAACAAAAAACATCTTTGTTTGAGTTGTATCTCTTCCCAAGATTGGGGATACATCTCTTTTCTTATCTCTTGATTTTTTCTTTTTACATCCATATATTGAGTAAACAAAGAAGGTTGCTTCTTAGGTGTTCCTACAGTTGTGGATGTCTGTGATGTTCCTGTTACTGCTAACAAGGTAGAAGTAATATGTTCAACTATAACAATAGGCTCTCTTGAAGTTGAATCAACTTCACCCGATCCTTGCCTAGGATCGTGTATGCTTTTTCCTTTGCTTGTAACTTCTACAAGGGCCCCTTGTGACTTTGATTCTTCACCCCTTTGTCATTTTTACTCAACCTCTATCCTTTTTGGTCATCTACATCCATTCCAGACTATATTTACGAGAATGTCCTTTTCCCTCCTTGTGATTCTTGCTTCTAGGGGTTGGAATCACTTTTGCTTGGTCCTTTGGATGAGTAAGTGATTGATGTTGGGAATTTTGCTCCAAAATTTAATTAACCTCCTCCCATGAGTCAAGGTTAGCATTTCTCTCCAACAACAGATTTGGTTGGTGCTTGTAGGTTGACCTTCTGGAGGAAATCACATTATATGGGTCATAAACCCATTTTTCCCTTTCTCTAAATCAAGTTGTTGGAGAATTTCTTCTATAACTTCTAAGGAAGTCCTAAGTTTTACCAAAAATGGACCAACCTCCTGAGGCAACTTGAATGTAATTGTTTGTCTATGCTGAGCAAAATGCAGGTGATAATAATGAAGCCTCTATCTTATATACTCTAGAGAAAATATCCCAAGAGTCAGGAAAACTGACAATTTATAAGTTTCTTCTTCAAACCCATATACTCTTATGATAGTGTGATCTTCAACAAGGTACCAATCCCCCAATCTGGTTTCTTTTCTTAGCTGTGGGATTTTCTTAAATTCAGGGATCATTCTAGGAGGTGGAGTGTTGTGCAGTAAGGAATATAATGCACTCATGAACTTGTTCACAAAAATGTTGAAGCC
The DNA here is from genome assembly GCA_009831015.1 of Picea engelmannii. Lineage (NCBI taxonomy): Eukaryota > Viridiplantae > Streptophyta > Pinopsida > Pinales > Pinaceae > Picea > Picea engelmannii. The sequence continues at coordinate 3,638 of ML794938.1, forward strand.
TTTATTTTGATGTTTCTTCCTAACCTCTATTTTTTTATTTAATAACTGGCTTGTACACCCCTGATTCATCTGTTGGTTGAATCCTTGTGATCTCAAAATGAGGCACATTATGTAATAGTATAAGGTAAACCAGGTAATCCTGGTACCTGGAAGACTTGGTACTATGGAAATTAGTTAATTTCAAGTGTATGACTTCAACCAAGAACCGACAATAGTCAAACTTAGCATACATTATTGCATATGGAGGGCATATGATATTCATCAGTCCTAAAATAGCCTCATCTACTATCGTGTCATGCACATAACCAAGGATTCAACATACCATGGTGATGGCATGTCTGATAATCTCAGGAAAAATATTTGATTTGTAGGGTGGTGACCTAGTTGGTAATGGGGCATTGTTGGCCAGAAAGTTACTCAACAATTTCTTTCTTTCAGGGTGCAATAATTCTTGATACCTAGGGGCCAAGGCATCATCATATAGGGTTTCAAATGTGGAATGGTTTGGAAATTGCAACATCTGGGAAATGGATTCTTTACTTACCTGGTAGATTATCCCAGAGCCATTTATGGATACTATCAATTTCTTATAAACTTGGTAGTTAGCAACACACCAATTTACCAAATCATGGAAATGGTACGTTTGGGGAACAACTATTCGGACCAGGATTGATTCCCATAAATGTAAATAATCTCGACCATTGTTGGCATTGACCCGGGCCCTCTAAATCAACTGGTAGAGGCCAGGGAAAGACAGAGTAGGGTAAAAAACGTCAACTTCTCTATGAAATCAGGCGATCTTCAGATAAATTTTATTTCTTGGGTTGTTGGGATTGGCTAGGGCTCAACTGGGTAGACATTCTTTCAATCTATAGGGGAAACTAATGGGAAAATGGAATCAGGAAGGTCAGGAGATCAAGATAGTGCCTGAATAGGTTCCCAAGTGGATTTCACCGTCAACAACTTCTCTCAACCATAGGGGACTGCTTCATAGATGAAAAATAAGCTTCCTTAGGCCCATAAGTGCACTTATATATTTTTTTAACTTTTGAATACTAGGTGTCACCTACATGCCATCATGATTAGGCCACCTATTCTCAGTCTTCTATGAGATCTTCTCCAAGAGTTACTGAATAACTTGGAACCCATTGCCACATGTTAGCTTCTAATTTAACCATGTGGATGCCTACCTGGCTTGGCCTTCTCTTTGCCTAAGACCCAAGTTCCATTTATTATGCCACTTGTTGTCTATGGATCTTCTCATGCATGCTGAGTGGTATGCCATGTTAGCGCCAGGTGTATTGTGTTAAAATAGTTCATTTATCCTCGGGCAGGGTGAAAGTTGTTCACCAATTCCCAAAGGTGGTATCACATAGTGGGATCGATTGTTTGCCAACCCACCCTCACGATTTGATCCCAATGAGATGGCGCCATGCATCTTGAGTGGTTTCCCACTTCAGACGTAACGTCCTTGCTTGTTTTCGATGCGAAATGAAGTTTGAGTCGTTGATTAAATCTCCAATCAATGTCGCGGCTACTTGTGCACCATGCCCATGGTTCTTAGCTTGCGGTTCCTAAATTACTTCTCCACCCCATCTAGCTCCCCGATCCTTCATCCGACGAGCTCTTTATCTTTGTTTTATGTAACATCCTTAGTTTTAATCCCCACCAATTATAATGTAATTGTATAAATGTGAATTAGGCTAGTGAGCCGATATGTTTTGGGGGTCGGACAACCCGTATTGATTAATATGGTTGAGGGAAAAACTATGTAAATAGTACATTGAAATGATTAATGAAATAATAATCATTGGTTGTGATATGAGAATAATGAAAACGACGAGGGGGATATGATTCCACAAGAGAGAGGGGTCCAAGGGGAGAAATATTCATGGGTATTAATCCAACCCAACTTTCCTGGAATTATTATCATTGTGTATAACCTTTTATTTGTTATTGAGTGTTCTCAAATCCAATCATTAAACTCATGTAAGAGAGTGGGTGTGAGGAGTCTCATCCCATAGTTATTGGGAGCATGGGGCTGAAGTATAATCATCATTGGGAAGAGTGAGTACTCAACTAGCTTGAGAAAAGGAAATTCATATGCATAAGGTAGATAGTTATTACATGCAAATTTTGGACACCAAGAGAGTAGTTGAGTGTTGGGAAGAGCATCAACCATGTTGTTCTTGAAGGAAACCATTGTTTGGCTATGTTTTATGCTTGAAATGTGGCCCGCGTGCCTATAAAACGAGTTGTAGGCTTGTAGTGCGTTTTCTTGTTGAAGAAATGACTCAAGAGTTTTGTGAAGGATTTTATGAGCACTGTTGAAGCAACTGAGAGTTCATGGAGTTCCCAACTAAGAGATTCCTATCCAACTGAGTGCACTGGAAGCCCTGATAAACGAATGGTACATCCTAAGAGACTCTAAGCAGTGAAGGGGGTACATTCCTTGGGTTGTGCAGGTTGTAGGGAAGATAGATGGAGGATTGGAACTGTTGTGGGAGTAGAATCTGGGTTTTGGAGTTGCTATGTGTGGAGAGTGGACAACCAGAGGGGCAGATCTCCTTGTGGACTCATAGTTTCATCTCGGGGGTGGCCTGTTGTTAAGAGAAAATGAATAGCAATGCCTATGACTGGGAGGTTCATCCTTCCTACACAACAAGTTGGTTAAGTTTTATAAACATATAAGTGTTCTATTGTTTTATTATGATTATTTTGTTATGTAAATGATTATTTGAATGTTGTGTGTGTTTGTTATATTCTTACTGGATGCATTTATATTTTTATAAATGTTGTTAGATGCATGGTTAAATCAATAGGTGATTGTGTTGTAACGTTTATGGGCCTGCTACCCCTTGGTTTTCTTTTATATGCGTGGGGAATTTTTAAATTTGTATTTAGCAGGATAAGTCATTTTTGTAGTGACGAGACTCAAATTGGACCTTGGGTATGTTACATATTGGTATTATAGCCATAGGTTCAACACTAACCCTGCAAGGGTCAGAAACAACATGCAAAAGCTAGAATTGCACGTTAAAAGTGCAGAGAATGTTTGCACTGTGTTTGTTAAAAGCTTCTAGGGGAAAGTTTGGGTATTTGTTGGAAATTTTGGAGAAAATTGATCTCAAGGGTTAAAAACCCCAATTTTATCCTCTGAATGTGTGTTTTTCGACTTGTAATTGGTCAAATTTTGGGTTTGTAGGATATCCATGGCAAAATTGGGCAAAAGCCTCAATTTCTGAAGAAAATGTTTTTTGAGAATTCGACACAAGAGTGTCAAATTTTGGGTGCATAGGTCGAATTGACATGCACAGGGATGAAAACAATTGGTCATAGCAAATCTTAAATTCAAAGTTTCATAGCGACCATGGTGGAAATTTTTGAAAATAGGGTTTTTGAAAATTTTGGGTATTTTTCCATACCATGAAATCATCATGAAGTGGAGGCCACGTGGCAGGTGACGTGGTAGTGGAGACATTGAATACCATGGTGGTAGGTCCACGGTGGCAAGCCACCATGAGGGCTTCACCTTGTTGACCAATATCTTATCATGTTCATTCATAAAGGTGGTTTTTAAATTGTAAAAACTAGGGTCAGTATATTGTAGGTATTAGGGGGGGATGTGGGGTATGGGAAAATTTATAAGTATTGGGGGGTATAAAAGGTATCATATCGTAAAAATAGGGGATATCTAGTAAAAATATGGGTTTTTTTATTGGAAAGATGTATAGGGAGGGGGGTTCAACAAAAGGACTTTGGGAGATATTTTTCAATATCTAGTGAAATTAGGGGTATCCTTTAATATCCCATGAACGCACGCCTTGTCATAGGTTCACTAAGTGGAGACCCTGTGCAGGCCATGGTGACGAGGTGAATAGCGGAGCAGTGAGCTAATACCATAAGTGATATCACATCACTCACAAAGCGATTTTGAAATATTTTTTGGCGATGCAAAACTAGTAAAAACGTACCATGTATCAGGGTGGTTTTATGGGTTGCATCATAGAGTGGGTGTTAACCCTTTATCATGTTGGCGATGTGAAATGGCTCCCCCACTGTTGATCTCCTGATCATCTCCGTCATCCAATCGGGGATCATGCAAGTTCGTGCATTGAAGGAGAAGGGTGTGGGATGGGACCCACCCAACCTCGTAGCCTATGTAGGGGCACCAAGTGGATGTTTGATAGGGGAGATGAGATCCACTCATGGCATGGGCCATTGCGGTGGTGCCATGTGGAAGCCAATATAGGTGGGTCCACAAATAGAAATATTTTATTATTTATAAAATGCAGAAAAGGTAAAGTGGAGAAATAGAAAAGAGAAGTGAGAGAGGGAAGATGATGAAGGTTGATAGGGAAAGTCTAGGGTGGCCAAGGGGTTGACGTGGAATCACCTCAAGGTGCCATCTGTACCTAGAATGCTAGATAATCAGTTTTCTTAGCATTAATTAGTCAATTGTTAGGAAAATTAAAAGTGCTTTTGTAGGTCATAATCTTGCAGGGACTTTTTGAGGCCATAAACGATGTTTTTAGGCAGTCAAAAATCTCGAGAAGAGCTTTCCAACAAGCTATTATGAGCACAAAACAGAGCTTGTATCAAGAAGATACAACCTAAACAATACAAGGTATATTTTTCAGTATCAATTTACTTCCAAAGGGAATTACTTCTTGCTCCGAAGTTAGTTTGGAGCCCAGAAGCAATCTATGGAAAGAATATGGACCATAAAATCCATCCATTGAACCAGATTTGGAATATGGATACATAAAAATGTACATGAGGAGAATGAATGCACATATAGCATACAAAGATAAAAATGAGAAAATAGTCAAAACCTCTGCGGGCCATAACTATCATCTCGGAGCCTGGATGAAGGTGATATTTTGACAGATTGTTCAAAATGTAGTCATGAACATACCCAATTGGGATTCTGTCAAAATCCCAAAGGAGTTGGTGTAAGGATGCATGAACAGGGCTAAAATTGTTAAGTTGAGAGAAAGTGCAAAGGGGAAAAGTTGTCATTTCCAAAATGTTACAGATTTTGACTGGAGCATCAATTTAAAAATATGAGAATTTTTGTGAATTCAATGTTGACATTATTATCCGTGTCTTAGAAAATTTTCCTTGGTTCCTGACATATTTACCTATGTAAGTGGAAAGAGTGGGTGTTTGAGATTATCTGCACCACAGTGAAAGGTGCACAAAGGGGGTAAATTAGAAATATTCAATTGCCTATAACGTTCTGCTCAGAGCTCATAATTGAGCAAGAAAGTAGTCATTGGAAAAATATTAGATAGGAGAATCCAGATATCCACTCCAAATTTAGTTTTGAGCCAAAGGATCCTCAAGGAATCAGAAGGAAGGTGAATGGTGGACTTGAACTTAGGACATAATTGAGTAGAATGAGAATTTCAAGAAGCCATAACTTTTGGTTCATAAATCAGATTGAAGCATGAGTATGGTCATTGGAAAGGTAATCTATATGAAAACATTACAGAAGGTATAATTTATCCTAAGGAGAATCAGGTTGCTCCATAAAATTGCAGGAAAAAAAGTGGATTTGGATTCGATGAACCATGTAACTACTTGATGTGAAGATTTTTCCAAATAATGTCAAATTTTTGAGAAAATTTCCTAGATTATAAAGGTGAGTGCCAAAGGTGATTATTGGGTAAGGAAGAGTATCGAAACTCATGATAGTGCCTATTCATAAGTATAGAGGCACATTTGAAGTGCAATATCTTGGAAAAATAAAAAATGGGTTGAGCTTAATAACAAAACATTGTTAATAAGCAGAGGAGCACTCTAGTAGAGAGTGTTGTGCGATGCGATTGCTAAGAAGAGCATAAGAGTCCATAAGTAAATATTGTGTGCATTTGTTCTAGATTAATACCAGGTTCCATTAGATAACGAAGTAGTTCAAACTTGTGCAGTTGTTTGAGGAATCAAAGAGCTGCAGAGGGAAGTGCAGGGCTGCAGAGCAGATGATAAAAGTTTGACAAATGACTAAGGAAGAGAAAAAAAATAGTAGTATTTAGTTGCCACATAGTTTGAATGGTTTGCAAAGGTAAATACAACAAAGTTTCTCACATGAAACATGAAGGAAGAAGGTGTGAGGTGGCAACACTAGTGGACAAATTGGTTGGAAATGTAAGTTAGCCAAGTTGGGCTTGGCTAGAGGTACTCAACAAGAAGAGCAGGTCAACAAGGAGCTACATGATTTCAACAATATAAATAAAATTGAAATAGATATGTATTGGTGTGAATAATGGAAGAAGGAAACATGTTTATGTTTATGCCTTGAAGTTTCATGCTAATAATGGTGGACTTCCTTAAGGAAGATTGATGTTAAGTGTGCATTAATATGCATGCATGTATAGTTTATGGATGTGAACAACTAAAAGATAAATTGTTGTCCAATTGTGAGTGGAGATATTTTCAGCAGATGATAGAGGTTCAACAAGACGTTGCATGTTGAGATAGTTCCATGAGGAGTGACTATATAAATAACTTATTGGAAGGTCAAAGCCATGATTTGATAATTGCTAAGAGCTAGACAATGGACTGCATAGGCCTTATTTTTATGCAAGGAATTCTGGATTACATTCTAAAAACATGCTTGTGTGGAAGGCTACATATGATGAAACAACTGTTAATGGTAACAATATTGGGTAGAATGTAGAAGCAAGGAAGTTGTCTCTATTATCACTGGTGTATAGATGAGAAAAATGACAATGCATAGGGCTGCAGAGATCTAGAAGGATTCAAGGACAACCATCTACAACAACAACAAAATAAGTAAATAAGTTGAAATAAATATGCATTGGAGTGCATGATGGAAGTGATGCATGAATGCATATAAGAAAGATAGAATGCATTATGAGATTAATTTCTTAGTACATACTGAAGGGAATTTTGTGCATATAGACATGCCAAAATTCTTGGATATATGGGTGCCTAATTTTCCTGGAAACAATGATGCAAATATGGTATTTGAATGTGACTAATGATGGATTGTGTATCTAGGAAAAATGTTTATAGCATGGTTGAAGATGTTGATGATATTGTTGCATATGAAATTCATTTGTATGAAGAAAAATGAGGATGGTAATATGTTGATAAAGAGGTTGATAAAGGGAGCCTGCAAGTTGCCACAATAATACCAGTTGATCAAGTAGCTTCAATTAATGTAATAAAAGCCATGCAGGTATGCATTTGGGGTTGTTATGATGCATAAATGTTGAAGGGAATTGAGTTAAAAATTCCCTCAGCTAGATTTTCAATATTTAAAATTGATGTAAAGGAAGAGTGCCTTGAGTATACAAAACTTATCAGTGCTTTAATGCGAAATTAATTGCATATTATGTTATATTGGTTATGAGATCATAATCAGGTCAAGTAAGGAGATATTACTTTTGTTGAGCAATGAATCCCATTAGAGATGGTCATGTGTGAGGCCATGAGGTGGATGGAAATGGAAGGGCTATAGAATCATACAAGTGCATAATTTTATTCCCCTGTATAACCAATGTTTGGATTGCAACCTCTTTTCCGACATGAGAGAACACTAAGATAATTGTATTCCTAGTGTTGTGTATGGGTTGAAGAGGAAAGTGTCCAAAGGATCAGAATGGTAATTGGGGAAGAGTCTGGACAATGTATCAAGGCATTGACTATACCTTCCAACTCACATGGTGGAATACATGACATAGACATATGGTATTTTGGAGTCAATGCAAAGATGGATTGTGTAGACGTGACCATGATTATTGACACATTGGTTTTATTTATTGGTAAAGTTTGATTGCATTATGAAAATATTGGTGTGTTGATAATGCATGCAGAATAAATGATAGTTCATTATAAATAATATGATTAATGGTTGAATTCTATTTTTAATGTGAATAATGTATGGAAATGATTGAATTGTTGGTAAGATACAATTATGAGATCACTTCATGGATTGTTATAAATGTACATGAATGCTAAAAATTTGTTTGGATGAGTGAAAATTGAGAAAATTGCAAGTAGAGTGGTCCTGGATATGAAAATGGTGTAATCCCATAAGGAATAATTACACCTACAACTACAGGATCTAAAAAATTATGAGCATACAACTCATGCTTGGAAGATTTTATTTTCCTGAATAAAACCGTTTTGAAAATTTATAATTTAAAATTGTTGACAATCTATTTCGCTGAGTGAAAATTGAGAAAATTGTAAGAAGAATGGTATTGGATATGGCAAGGAAATAATCCCATAAGGAACACCTACAACTACAAGATCCAAACAATTATGAGAAGAAAACTCATACTTGAAGATTTTATTTTCTTGAATAAAATAATTTTTGAAATTTTTAATTTAAAATTGTTGACAATCTGTTTGGCTGAGTGAAAATTGAGAAAATTGTAGGAAAAATGGTCTTGGATATGTCACGGGTATAAGACCATAAGGAATAATGAAACCTACAACTGCAAGAGACAAACAATTATGAGCATAAAATTACTCATGCTTGGAAGATTTTATTTTCCTGAATAAAACAGATTTGGAAATTTATAATTGAAAATTGTATGATGATGTCTCATTTTGGTTGTATGCATATGATGCTTGAGCCTAAACGATGAGACGATTGCCACAAGTTGCATGTTCCTAGTGGAATTCTAGTGGTATGTCGACATTCGCTTGTGCAAGAACACCTTGGAAAATGATGGATCAGCCGAGGAACTGTATAACAGTGAAAGGGATGCTTGAGCCTAAAGGGTGAGTAAAGCAAGGAAGAAAAACTCCAAAAAAGAAGAGAAGAGAATAAACAATTTGTCAAGCTTGTAGAAGAACTAGGTTGTCAGGCCTGAAGAGTAAAATCTTGTGTGGGAGTTGCATTGTTGAAGAACCAGGTTTTCAGGATTGAAGAGTGAACTCCTGTGTGGGAGTTGCACTGTCGAAGAACCAGGTTGCCAGACCTCAAGAGTGAACTCTTGAGTGAGTAGCACTACAACAACAAGGTTGTTACTGGTAAAGTTTTCTAGTAGTTTTCTTAGCAGTGAGTCCCTTGAGATCCCAGTAGTGAGATTCCCAGTTACGTATGCCATAGAGGCCCTGATGAATGAATGGTACAACCCAATGGAATGAGAGCAGTGAAGGGGTACATTCCTTGGGTTGGGTAGATGTGGGGAAGAGAGCTAGTGGAAATTAGGATAGTTATAGGAGAATTCCATTGGGTTATGTATCTATGTTATGGGGCCATAGTGCCTATGTATCTATGTGTTTGGGCTAGAGAGCTTATGTATTTATGGTTTTTGGGGTCACACTACTTATGTATTTATATTTAGGCTAGAATTCATGTGTGATATTAGGTCAGAGAGCCTATATGTTGATTAAATGTTAGAGAGCCTAGCATTGTAAATGTACGTACACTTGGTGGTGTTTTTCACTGAGGGAGGTGAAAAAATAAAGGGGAGGGGAATATAACATCCCCAATTTTAATCCTAAAAAATTATAATGTAATTGTATAAATGTGAATTAGGCTAGTGAGTTAGTATGTTTTGGGGGTCGGAGAAGCTGTATTGATTAATATGGCCAAGGGAAAAACTATGTAAATGGTACATTGAAATGATTAATGAAATAATAATCATTGGTTGCGATATGAGAGGAATGAAAATGATGGGGGGTTATGATTCCACAAGAGAGAGGGGTCCAAGGGGGGAAATATTCATGGGTATTAATCCAACGCACCTTTCCTAAAGTTATTTCCATTGTCTATAACCTTCTATTTGTTGTTGAGTGTTCCCAAAGCCAATCATTAAACTCATGTAAGAGGGTGGATGCGAGGATTCACATCCCATAGTTACCGGGAGCATGGGACTAAAATGCAATAATCTTTGGGCAGAGTGAGCAGTCAACTTGGTTGAGGAAAAGAAAATTTGTATGCATAAGGTAGAAATTTTTTACAATGCAGATTTTGGACACAAAGAGAGGAGTTGAGTGATGGAAAGAGCATCATACATGATGTGCTTAAAGGCATCCATTTTTTTTATGCTAGAAATGTGTCCTATGTGCCTGTAACACGCTGTAATCTTGTAGTGCATTTTCCCATTGACGAAATGGCTCAAGAGACCTGTGAAGGTTGTTATGAGGAATCATGAAGCAACTGAGAGATCTTGGAGTCCCCAATTGAGAGATTCATGGCAAATTGAGTGCACTGGAAGCCCTGATAAATAAATGGTATAGCTTGAGGAAATGTGAGCAGTGAAGGGGGTACATTCCTTGGGTTTTGTAGGTTGTGGGGAAGAGAGATGGAGGATTGGAACTGTTGTGGGAGTAGAAACTAGGTTTTGGGGATATTGTGTGTGGAGAGTGGATAGTTAGAGGGCCAGATATCCTTGTGGACTCATAGCCTCAGCTAGGGGGTGGCCTATTGTTGAGAGAAAATGAACAACAACTCCTATGGCCGGGAGGTTCATCCTTTGTACGCAACAAATTGGTTATGTTTTATAAACAAATAAGTGTTATGTTGTTTTATTATGATTATTCCACTGTGTAAATGATTTTTTGAATGATGTGTGTGTGTTTGTTGTATGTTTACTAGATGCATTCATGTTTTTATAAATGTTTTTAGATGCATGGGTAAATCAACAAGTCATTTTGCTATAATTTTTATGGGCTTGTTGCCCCTTGGTTTTCTTTTATATGCATGGGGAATTTTTAAATTTGTATTTAGCAAGATAAGTCATTTTTGCAGTGACATGACTTAGCTTGGAGGATAGGTACATTACATTTCAATCTCTTGGTCACTTCAACCTTAGCTCAAGGTATTAATTTAGGCTCATGGGGCTTATCCTTTACTCAACAATATTTGGAATTATCGCCTCACTCACTAAAACTTAGAGCACTTAGGTGCCATCGAAAAAAAATCTCGGATGGAATCAATATTTTGAGTAGAACACAAAGGGAATTTTCTAGTAAACCCCAAAATTCATTCTTCCATCTTGAGCTTTTCCATTCACGATCCAAAAATTTAGTAGTGTACTAGCATTGGCTCCAGTGGGGACAACACATCCTTGTGATATATCGAGAACTATAGATCAAGCACCTTTTCCATAGGATGTGGAGTCTAATCTCAAACCCATAATGAACCCACTTCTTCTATTATCTTTGATTTGCATGAAAATCAACAGATTTAAACATTGACCACTTATTCATCTAAAATTGGAATTCAAACTGAAAATTGAAATGAAACTGAAAATTCAAAACTAATTACTAATGTAAAAAGTAGGAAAACCCCTTAGGGATTAGTACTTCAAGAAATGTTTGAGGAACCTCCCATTTACAATAGCCCCCAATAGTTCACCATCCAAATGAGCAATACCATAAGTATTATTATCTCATGTTGATGAAATCTACAAAGGTCTAATCCAAATATTGTCAAACTTTCCTTGTTTTCCTTTAACTTCACTTCTTGCATCCCATTTTAGAACTAAATCTCTTGCTATGAAATTCCTTTCCTTTGCTCTCTTATCAAAAATCTCTTTCACCATTTCATGTTTCTCTTGATACTTAGCCTCCAGATGTCCCTTTGTCTGTCTTACTTCTATAAGCTAGTTAATTGTCCTCTGCATATCATTTGTCTCATGTTTTTCATTCTACAATGATTTCATGGAAGGGAGACCAAGATGAATGGGAAAAATAACATCTACTCCATATACCAACTGAAAAGGAGAAGTACCTATTGACTTCTTTGTGTTGATCCTATCTTCCCACAAATCATATTTTAGATGGGAATCCTTTTTTTTTTTGTTCTATGACAACATTTTCTTGATAATCCTAATCAAACTAGAGGACTCAACCAAGCCATTCCCTTGTGGATAATAGGATGTTGAGTGCCCAAACTTTGTATTATAATATTGACAAAACTCTAGCATCTTGACATATTTAAATGCTTATGCATTAAATGTGATAATATTCCTTGGGCAACCAAATCTAGCTAGAATATTATCTTTAAGAAATTTGATAATGACTGAATCTATTGTTGCTCTTATAGGAATAGCCTCCACCCACTGTAAAATAATTAGTGGTTGTAAGGATCCACTTGTGTTGACCACCAAAATTAGGATTAATCTCACCAATGAAATCTAATTCCCATTGTTGAAAAGGTGCTTCCACTTTGATGGGCCTGAGTGGAAAGGGCACCAACTTCTTTTTTCCCGCAAACAATTGACACTCCATAGATGCTCTAAAAATTGAGTTAACATTAGAAAACATGGTAGGAAAATAATAATCAACTCTCAATATTTCATATGTTGTATCCCTCCAAGCATAATGACCACCACACACCCCTTTGTGGAACTCAACTATTATTCCTTATGTTTATGTTTTAGTGACACAGTTCAGAAAAATCCCCACTAGATCCTTCCAAAACAAATGCTCATCTATAATGTAATACTTGATTGCTTTTAATTTTAGAGATCTGGCCTTAGCTTTATCCCAATCTGGTGAGCATTGTAAATTCTACAAATAAAAGAATATATCCTTGTACCATGCGGAATGTGAAAACTTTGGGTCTACCTTTAGAGAGGGTTTTTGTGGATTACTCACTTCAGGTTATGCTCCAATTAGTTCACGAGACATCTTATTTACTCCCAAAACCATACAATTTGACTATGTTAGAATCTTTTCTAACCCTTGTCCCTTTACCAATTTGGTAGACTTTATCTCCATATCATACTCTTGTATATTGGCTATCCATTTCCCTCTTTTTCCTTCATTGTCAGGTTGAATGAGAATATCCTTCACAACACTGGTAGGCACATATTTAAACAACTTTAAATGCAAGACAAAATCTATGAAAGCCTTAGGAGCTTTTACCAAAGCATATGCTTGTTTCTCCATGATATTGTACTTCAATTTTGCATCCCTCAATACCTTACTAGAAAATGTAATTGGTTGCTCATGGCCTTCTACATTCTTCTATAACAAGACAACTGAAATAGTATTCTCAGAAGCAAAATAAAATATTAAGAATTCTTTATTGTAATGAGGGCTTACCAAGACCGGGGATTCTCCTAAATATTTTTTAATTTTTTGAAAGGAAGCTTTGGCTTCAACAATCCATTTAACCTCATTGTCTTTCTTAAGCATGTTAGTGATATTTTTCATGTTCTCTGCAAAATTTGGAATAAACCTTCTGATTTTTTTTTATCTTACCTAAAACAAATTTTACTTCTTTTTTGTTCCTTGGTAAACCAATAAACTTTATTTCCTCTACTCTCTCATGATATATTTTAACCCCTTATTTAGACCCTAAGATGACCTAACAACTTACATTCTTTCATTGAAAAATGGGACTTCTTGGAATTTAGAGATAAACCAAATCTGTTGCTCCTAATGAAAGATTGTCTCAGATGTTTGAGATGATCATCATCAGACCCTAAAAACCCAGTCATGTCATCCAGGTAAATAACTATGAATTTATCCTTTTCTCCCACAAAGGATATTTTTATCACCTAAAAATACCTCAACAAGATATACATGTGATAATCATAGAAGTCATAAGTACAACAAACCAAATAGCATACCTTCAACATTAATAGGTTCGATTCAACAAAGTTAAAAACTATGAAAAGTGGGTTCCTAAATTTCAGCACGGGCTATCAAAGACATTTTTGTTCTATTATTGCATGGTAGCATGGGTCAACAAACATAAATATGCGCCATTAGTGAGGTCAGTGCGATTGTCATTAGAAAGACCCATGTTGATCCTAAAAATGGCACATTAATGATCCCATTGAGATCTCACACACCCTCAACTCAGGTGTATTTCATGAGGCCAACTATCCAGGCCTATGAATATCTTTGGGACCACTATGAGAATAGTGGATTCACCTATATGAAGGATATCCTTTCACATTGAGAACTAGTTAGCAAAAGGCTTGAAGTAAACATATAAATGATGCCTTGGGTGTGCACAAAGACAGTAGATTCAGTTGTAGTGTTATGTTGTTGGTTTGAATCTTGAGAGTCCATAATTCTCCAAGATTCATCCAAACATCCATAACCATATCCAAACTTCTCACCCCTTGAGAATTTGGAGACAATCCTTCATTTCATTTTTACCTTGTAAGAGGAAGAAGAAGGTCACCATAGGGAAGCACAAGGACCCTCCTAAGGAGAAAGAGGGGAGCTCATAAGTTCTCTAACTTTCTCTGAGGTATTATCAATACAAGCCTTACCTTTGGTAACCATTATTACTTGTTTTAGTTTTTAGTTTCATGTGTTTTTATTCATGCATCTTTTAGTTTACATTTGTTTTCAGATTATATTTGATGTTGTTTCATTAACCATCTAACCTCATTGAATGTGGTGTTCAACATTGTCTAATTTGACACTTAAGGGATTTCTCTTTGCTCACCCAAGTGAAAAAATGGTCCCAACAGATTGTCGATCATATTGGGGAGTTCAATCCAAATTATCCCTCTTTAGGCTCTTAGGACCTTTCTTCTCACCATTTTCTATATGTAGGATTAGTGTTCGACCTCCCTGAGCAACCAAGTTGAGTGTTCAAACCTCAAGTGGGAAAAATTCCATCCAAATTTTTATGATTGTCATTGTTTCAACATCAGTGTGATTCTAGGGGAAATAAATGCCGTCAATTTCACTATATGTGCCATCAACATGGATTTTTTACTGGAAAACCCACGCTAATAGTGCAATTGTCGTGCCCAAACTCATGAAAATATGCAACTATAAAAAAAAATAAAAATATATATATATATATATAATTTCAGGTAGCTAATAGGATTTATTTTTATGCACTTTGTAAAGTTGGAATAACATACTTTGAGTCCATTCTTACATAGTAAATTAGCTAAACAAGATATCAGGGAAACTAAGAAGAACCATACATCTTTTTATGATTTCCACATGGATGGCTAGTTGAAGCATTTTCATTGTTAGATAGATTTTCTTTACCAATCATTTTCAATTTTTGGAACTAGGAACCCTCTTAGTCACCTCTAAGTATGATCTTTCTCTCTCACTCTCTCAAGTGATCTTGGGGAATCATAAAGGAGTGTCCAGATGTTTTCCATATCCCTTGCACCAAACAAACATAGGAAATAACTTAAAGTAGTAAGTAAGCACCCCATAATGTCCACATATTTTCTTTAGTTTTTCATGTTTTCTCAAAATCACACAAGTAACTAGGTGAGGCCAAATCCATAAGGAACCTCATAGTTTATTTTGAAAAATAAGAGCTAAATGTGTTGTAAGGACCCCAAATGTCCACATCATCACACAATTTAAGATAGTTATTCTTTTTTGCAAAGTAAACACTTATTGAGTAAAAGGATTTGAAAGGACACATATGTCCGAATCTCTTACAATCTAAATCTAGTTTTCCATTTTTGCAAGGATTTCACAAACACTTAGTGATTAATCAAAATATGTAAAGGACCCCACAATGTCCACATGTTGCAACTCCAAACATAAGTCACCATTTTTATGCTTACATTCACCCTAGCACACAAGGCACTTTCACACATCCAAAGGAATTGAAATAGATCATTTTAGTCTTAGTATGCTTGCCTCCTTGCGCTCATAAGACATCTAGGAGGATGATAAAAGACTTATATTTTCTAAAAAGACCCTTTACACACCATTAATCAAATGACATTGGTCTAGGACCCCAATCTCTCAAACTTGTTCACCAAAAATCAACCATAAGAACTCACTAAAATCCTCCACGAGAGATCACATAATAATATTTTACTCTAAGTTAGGATTTCGAGGCTAGGAATCCAAATAACCTCTCGTTATCTCTTTTTATTTGAAACTTAGTGGCTGATGAATTAGGGAACTTGAAATCCTCCAAGTCAAGTGTTCCAACATTGTAAGATAGGGAGATACCCATGAAGGAGAGAGTGCTAAGGTCCAATTGTTCTGCGTGTGTATTCTTGAGCCACCCAGCTCTTGTGAGGTTACTCAACCCATGACCGATTTCTTAGGTCAAGAGTCCCCTACTACACTTGATCGAGGTATCGAGAAATCGTGTCTTCGACAATTGGTACTATTTTCGATAAACAACTCAAAATCTACTCCTAAATCATTGCTTAGATTTTTATTTTTATTTTTTAAAATTTATATTAAAAAAATCAATGAATTGGACAAAAGAAAAAAACTTCGCAAGTTAGTTTTTAATTTTTTTTTAAAAAGCACCCATTTTAAAAACAAAAACTCTAACTCGAATTTAATATTTTAAAAAAAAAATTAAAAACTGAAAAAAACTAAGAAAAAAAAAGATTTGAAATTAAAAAAAATAAATTAATTTTAAAAGACATTTATATAAAAAAAATTAAAGAAAAACCAAAAAATTAAAAACATATATAAAAACTAAGGTAAAATGAGAAAAAAACAACAACAAATTTATGAGAAAAATAATTTAAAAAGATTAAAAAAACACAAAAAATAAAATATATATATATATATATATATATATATATATATATA